>JBCNYH010000014.1:8523257-8533760 GCA_039654325.1 Tandanus tandanus
GCTGGAGGAAGTGGCTGGGGAGAGGGACGTCTGGACCTCACTGCTTAGGCTGCTGCCCCCGCGACCCGCCCCCGGAAGAAGCGGAAGAAGATGAATGAATGAATGAATGAAGAAGTAATACATATTTATATGTGTTAAACCAATAATGATCATTTAATGATCAGATCAAATAGAATTTATTTTTAAGTTACTTCGCACTACAAGGTAAACATTTTTATACAGAAAATCTTTGCTATTAACAATAGCAATAACTGATATTCTTCAGTTTTTAGAGATCTCAGACTGTGTTGACATTGTGCAAGCAAATGGTAACTGCACATGCGCTGTTTTTAAAGGCATTTGTGAAGTTATTCCTGAATTGCCTGCATAAGCAATGTTTACCAATTTCAAGTCCTTGTCTCAGCTGCTGAGCTCATATGAAGGACGGCTGTGAAATATGGCCGTTAGATCCCATGCCTAGATCAGTGGTTCTTCAGGTCCTTGATGTTTTATTACTGGTGATCACCTCTATGATGAACTTGTCTGAATCAGGACTATTCAAAAAAGTGTGGTCTGGACACTGCATATAAGAACTTTCGGGCTGTTAGTAACCTATTGTATATCTCGAAGTTATTTGAAAGGGCCGCAGCTGATCAGCTAATAGAACGTAAGACAATCCGTGACCTCCATTGTGCATTCCAGTCGGCATACAAGCGACACCACAGCACAAAGGCAGTGCTGCTTAAGAACAACATTCAACTGGTGGAACTTTGCTTGCTGTCCCTATAGTTAGATTTAAAGTAAATCTAGGGGACGGGTCTATTCAGGGTACCGCACCAAACTTCTGGCCTGCCTGCACCAAAATTTTGCCTGGTAGGAGAAGAAAAGGAAGGCCAAACAGGAGGATGTGGTGAGGAAGGACATGCAGGTGATTGGCGTGACGAAGAGGGGTGCCGAGGACAGAGTGAGATGGAGAAGGATGATCCGCTGTAGTGACCCCTAATGGGAGCAGCTGAAAGAAGAAAAAGAAATGAATGTGCAAACTCCTGAAGCAATCATAAGACGATTTGACTCAATTGTCTGAAATTTCATGTAAGGGATGGACTCTAATCCCAGTCTAACCCTAACGGTAACCCTGCAATTTTCAAGGTTCATATGATTTGTAAATGCAAGGCCATCTTTGATTTGCCTTGTAACAACCAAAACCTCAGCTGCCTCTCTCTCTCTCTCTCTCTCTCTCTCTTGCTCTCTGTCTCATTCTCAATTCCGGAAATAGGTGTGAATGATAGTAAAAAATGAGGCACCGTACCTTCAGAGCTGGAGCACTTTTGATTGAAGTGAGTGATTTCCACAAGCGCACCTGCGTAAAATTGATGATAATGCTGTTGAAATCATTTATTACAACTTTACTAAGATGAATATGAGCTGTGGTTTCTCATTATGCAAATGCGGACGGATAATAAGGCCTCTCTCCTCTGGAGACGAGAAGTAGGGGAACTATATCCCCCACCCCCCCACCCCACACACACTTCATAGTTTCTGGGTTTGCTCCAATGAAATCTATCATTTCTGTCTCTTTATATAGTGCTGTCATTCTGGAACTCCTGCATATGAGATAGACTGGCTTATAAGCAGACAAGAGCAAATGTGTCATCTAACTCCGAACATATTGGAGCTACACAACTGTGGTCTATAAATCTCTGAGGTGCTTTTACACAACATAGATTCAGGCTTCACAGAGATTATGAGCTGAAAGAGGGCTGAAGGTCTTACATCTCACAGTAGCCTTTAACTGTTTTCAGAACATACATTCAAAAGACCAACATGCTTCAAATTAATAGCTGTTTCCAATTTGGTTATTTAGCAATACCCACAATCAGCTAGCTTTCCCCGATCTCACCACAGCCTAGCGAGAAGGTAAAGGCTTGCATGTGCTTCCTTTGAGACTCATGAAACCTGCATCTTTTCAAACTTTTACATCATAGGCTAGCATTGTAACCATGCAACATAGCAAGAAAGCACTATCTACATACATGAGATCATAGACACTAACAACTGGCTAATGTCACCTTTAATTAGATGGATGAAAGTAGCACCACTCCAACCCAGAGATATAGGTGATCAAACGTATATTCTGTCCACACTCAAGAGCCTCATTTGAATGATTCTGAAGGTTAGTGTTAGGGCTAAGATTAGCATGCATCAATTCTGGGATGTCCTATGTAACGCGCAGGCCACTTAGCGGTGCTCCATTCAGGGGCCGGGTTTCGTGTCCCTCTGTCTCTATGTCACAAGTTCCACCATTGTGATGATGTCACAGAGAGGGGTGCTTACCACCATGAAACATCCCACCAGCAGAGCTTTACACACCACTTCTAGTTCCTTTTTAACTTCATTTGTATGAAATAATTAACTCAGGTATAGCGGAATATACAAAGTAGTACACATTAATGCACCTGAGCAATTTAAATTGGTATAGCAGAGAAGTAGACTCATACTTAGACTGTTGTTTAATTACTCTGGTGGTGACGGCAAAGCAGAAGCATTTATGCGAAATCACTGACCAGTTCATTAAACAGTGATCTTTAATGTGCAGGTAATTTTTTTTAAGTGTAATTGTAGTTTGTTATTTGACACTTTGCGATCCTTGCATGTATCATTCATTAATAACTAGGAAAACAGAAGCAACGGAGTGGATATATGGGATGCAGTAAAAGCTTGGAAGTTATTCTAGAATGAACAATTAATGTCCAAAATTATGGTTTATATTATATACTATATTATTCGGATATTCATACACAATATATAACTACTTCACAAACCAAGGCAACAAATAGCAGTAGTGAAACCAGTGGTAAATGTGCATCCATAGGTCAGTTGTGTATTAGCAGAGGTTTGCTGGAGATGGAGGTGGGGCAACTAAACATGAGGTTGCTGGAAAGAGAAGCAACTTTAGCAGAGGGGTAAGGTTGGCAGGCAGCTGCTGGAACTTTGATTCAAAGCAGGTCAGATCAAGTCAAAACAGGTCAGACTGAGTCAAAAAAAGACAAATAAACACAAGAAACCCTGGCTTTTATCCAAAAGACATTGTGACTGTCAAGTAAAAAATAACCTCAAATATATGAAAACTCGGTTGAATTCATAATTCTGATTGGTCAGAAGGTGTTTCATTAATTATTTCTTTATTTATTAGTGATTTATTTTCTGTAATAGCACAGCATATTTATTACATCCAGTAGCACTTATAATTTTGTTCTAGCCAAGTTCCACCCATTAGATAGGACTTACCAATTATACAACAGGCAGGAAAGGTGAGGGTCATCATGTGCTTCCTCCAAACCACATGAAGACACATTTTTTTCAAACTGCTGTGCATGTATTTTCAGTAGTAGCGTAACACACTTGGTGGAAAGCACTATTCACCCCATTTATATGCATGAGTTTACTGATGACCATGATTGGCTAGTGTCAATTGCAAGTGACAGGGAAGTGAACATAGGACACCCCTTCCTCTTTGAGATCACGGCCAATTAGCTCTCACAGTCCTCTGGCCTTGGATAGCGGTCTCACCTAGGGCTTGAACTCTAAAACTCTGAATGATACAGTAGGAGTCTAACCCTCAGTCTGATATATTAGTGTGTCTAAGAACAAAACACAGGAACTTGGTTGTAAAATGCACAAAAGTGGATTAAAAAGAGTGAAATGATATGGTGAACTTTTCTATGATTAAATATTTATGTAGTCAATTCTATGTAGAGGTACAGCTGGGTTTATTTTAGCTTTTTATTTATTTATTTATCTTAATACAAGTAAAGTTTCAGGACTGAGAGATTTGCAGCTTCTCATTAACATGACAATCTTGCAGGAAATAATCTATTTAATGGGCATTATACAACATTATTTTATATCTAGATAGAGTTATTATAGAAATAAGAATTTTCAGTGTTGATTAATTGCTGTGATAGAGGACTAAACACCATGGAACATGCTGAGATGGAAAAAAATTAACTTCAGAAAACTCTATTTGCTTTATAAGTCTACACAGTAGGCACAGTGGTGCAGTGGTTAGCCTCGCGAACCCCTTCTGGGTTCAAGCCCCATGCTTGGTAAGGGCGCCTCTGTGTGGAGTTTGCGTGTTCTCCCCATGCTTGCGTGGGTTCCTCCAAGTGCTCCGGTTTCCTCCCACAGTCCAAAGACATAAGGCTACTTGTTTATTCCAAATTACTCCTAGGTGTGTGTGTGTGTGTGTGTGTGTGTGTGTGTGTGTGTGTGTTGACCCTGGGATGGTTTTGCAAGCTGTTCAGCATGTCCCCTACCTTTGCCCAGGGATATCTGGGATGGGATCCAGCCTCCTAATAATCTAACAAGCTCCCTAATAAAAAATAACTCTGTTCAGAAAATGACATGAGATGAAATCTACATACTATTTGTTCACCATAGTTCAGGTTTGTTGACTTTGGTGAGTTGAATTAAGTGAGTTGGGGCCAGGGAAAACACCAGGTGATAATAATAATAATCTCTAAGTAGAATAATGCACCAGTAACTTTTTTATATTTATCACTCTGAAGGTCTATCAATGTTCTATAAAAAATACATTGTCCATTACTGAATAATTGTTGGCCATTCGCTAAAATATCATGAAACAACTGTCTAGTACTGTTCAGTCAGTAATCAGGGCCATAACTCAATTGATATGCATTATGATAATGTTCATGGAAAGGTCAGTCAACCTCTTCAACTCAACCCAATCAGCAGGACAGTCTGAGCAGAAAGTATATTTCTGCAATATATTGAGTTCTCTGAAGCTATTCATAGCAGCAAAGCAATCTTTCTTATGTAGACAAGTGTTACTGCAGGATCGGTTATCACTTAGAATGTAAAATATCTTCAGGACTGATTCTCCTTCACCTTAGAGGCGGTAGACCCTGTGGCTGGTTATTGCAAACCTCTCTCCCTATACAAAAACGCTTAACTACTAGTTTCAGCTTAAGACCTTGAACATTTTGCCAGACCACCACAGAACTAACACACCCACACTTAAACCTATAGGCAATTTGAAACAGCCAATTAGCCAAATGTGCATGTTTTTTTCTGTGGGAGGAAACCGGACTACCCGGAGGAGGCACGGGGCGAACATGCAAACTCCACACTTAAGCTCGAACCCAGGACCTTCTTGTTGTGAGGCAGATGTGCTAACCGCTACAACACCATGCAGCCTCATTGATTTCCGTTTTAATTAAAATTTCAACAAACCCCACTACTTTTTATCAAGTGGGGTTGTATTAAAAAATGCCCAAATTATACTTTGCTGAAGGGTTTCCCAGGCTGCCAAACATGTATTGTGTATGTAGAGATATTAATAATGTCATGTGCTTTTATTTTTGTTTTGGTTTTGTTCCAGTTTCAGTTTTTGCCCTCATTCTGCTATCTCTCCACTCCCCATGGAGTTTCACCTGTGTCTAATTATTTATACCTTGCTCTGTTTTGTCTTATGTTGTTCGGTCCTGACACATCTTACCGTATAATTCCAAGCCATTCTTATTTTATTAAATCCCTAAAGTTGGTATATATTTTTTTTAATACCTTTTTCCTGTTGATATCTTTTCTGAAGGAACTTTTTTTCTGGAATGGATGGTATAGCCCAATAAAAGTGCCTGTAATTCTATCCGATTTTTCATTTTTGTGACACTTACTAAAAAATAAAGAAACACACAACTGATCAGCCATAACATTAAGACCACTGAAAAGTAAAGTGAATAACATTGATTATCTTGTTACAATGGTACCCGTGGATGTATTAGTCAGAAGATGAACAGTGAGTTCTCAAGGTTGATGTATTGGAAGCAAGAAAAAGGAGCAAGTGTAAGGATCTGCGTGACTTTGACAAGGGCCAGGTTATGATAGTTAAATGACTGGGTCTATTCATCTCCAAAACGGCAGGTCTTGTGGTTTGTTCCTGGTATGCAGTGGCAGGTACCTACAAATCGTGGTCTGAGCAAGGACAAACTTAGGCCACCTTTGTTAAGCTTGTCACCCAAGGCTCATTGATGCACATGGAGAGTGAGGCTAGTACATCTGTTCTGATCCCACAGACGAGCTAATGTTGTACTATTTTACTGCTGAAACTGTTAATGCTGGCTACGATACAAATGTGTCAGGACACGCAGCTTGCTGCATATGGTGCAATTCTGTTTCAAGTAGTAATATTGTACAGTATACATGGTGGTTCTCATATCATGACACATCAGATTACCCAACTGTCACATTAATTATTTTATTAAAGCCAATGTAATGTCATGTAGCCAATATCAGGCCATGATATCATACATATAAAAAATCATACATATAAAAAAGGCCTATACTTACACAGTTTATTTCTCATTTCCACTGATTATGACTATGCATCATTTGTGGCTGTAAGTTACAAACTTAATGGGATCATAGCCAAAGCAATGGTGTTGACACAATTCATCAGCTGACCATAACCAAATACAGAGCAGTTCAGCAGGGCTGGTGATCTCCCTATAATTGGTCTGCATTTATATGAAGGCAGGGCCAACCTTCCCTAAAACAATCGCAAACTGGATCCTCTTTAGTCTGAAAGAAGCCATGAACTCGGCACCATCCAAACATAACTCTTGTAGTGGAGAGTGGGACTCTACTAGTTGCTTTCTTGCAAGGTTCATCATGCACCTAGATGCTTCTTTTTCAAACTATATTAATTCCCATGTTGAGAGCTGCTGTCGAACCCAGGGCACAAGCTTTCTAATGTAAATGGAGACTTGATCACAACGAAGGAAACCGCTAGCCTAAAACCAGTAACGTTTGAAAGAACAATTGTCTGCTCTTTGGAGTAGCCCATTTTGTTGGACCATAAAAATATTATAAAGCAAAACCTGCCAAAATTTCCTTCTGTCAGAAATCAAATCTTCTTTCCAGAAATTAATTCAGCACATCCACCTCACAGCAAGAAGGTCACTCCCTGGGCTTGGCCATTTCGGTGTGGAGTTCTCCCCATTCCTGTGTGGGTTTCCTTCAGGAACTCCAATTTCCTCTCACAGCCCAAAAACATGCAAGTGACTGTTTCAAATTGCCCCTGGTGTGAGTGTGAATGGTTGTGCATGTGTTGCAATGGTCTGATGAGCTGTTCAGGGTGTACCCCGCCTTCGGCCAGTGTTGGATGAGATAGGCTGCAGCCTCGCCGTGACACCTGTAGGATTAAGCGGTTCGGTAAATAAGTGAGTAAGACTGAGTGTTTTTTAAAGAAAGAATTAATAAAAAGAACCCTCTCCAACACTAACTGGCACTCTACTGAACAGATATTGCATTTACTAGCAGTTGGCCTTGCTTTTTTCCCCTGTTTTTTTTTCTTCTTCAGAATTTTTCAACTTTTTCATCCTGATCAGGATAATGAAAAGGATCTTAAACGTGTCTGTACATGCTACTCTTTCATAGGCCCTAGATTATTGCATTGCAAAATTTCAGGCCTCTCTAGAGTCATGTAAATCGCTCAGCAAATGTCTTTGAAAAAGTAAGTGTGGAGGAGCTGAGACAGAGGAGGCACGGTGATGGGGTACAGCGGAAAATGACTTTTCTCCTCTCGATTTTCTGATTTTTTTTCCTAATTTCTTGGTTTTACATAAGTCATTAGTAAATTTTAATTAGAGGTTGGAGAATTGGCAAGCTCTTAGCTTCTCTCTCTCTTTCTCTCTCTCTCTCTCTCTCTCTCTCTCTCTCTCTCTCAATCTCTCAACTCTCATCTCTAGGTTGTGTCAATAAAAGTTAAAAAGAGAGAGCTGAGAGGAAGGATATGAGCACCCCCTTATGTTAATGTCGGTGTCAGTCTGCGTAAGTGTGTGTATGCGAGAGAGAGTGAGACACTCAGATACAGAGTACTGAACGGTGTGGAGTAGAACTAGTCCCTTGCTTTAAAGCTTTAGCGAAAAGCAGAGCACCACGATCAAAGTGATTCTCCTATGTAGAGAGTGATCTAAGGCAGCTCAACTCCCTCAGTGGGGTGCTGAGGAAAGAAGACCCACGCTCCAGGAATTAAGAGCTTCCTGAAAGCCTCTGTCAGATCCCACGATGCCCCACAGGGCCTCGCTGTGTGCCCTCCCCATCCCGTACTCTCCTTTGCACCTGAAGGGAAGGTAAAATAGAGCAGGGTAAACCTGGCACAGATCTAAAACTTGTGACAATAAAACTTTATAAAAACACAGATTGCCAAGTCAACATTTAAAAAAGAAAATACTCAGATCACCAGCTACAAAGTGGCCATTTATTTTTTTCCCCCTTCTCTTAACCAACAGGGCAGACTGCTCTGAAAACTTTGCAAAACAGATACAAAATCTCTTTTTTACTCTGTCTTTCTTTTCCCCCCCTTTGCTATGGGACTAGTCAGAATCCAGGTGGATATGACAGTGCAGTATGGCAACGTCTGAAGCCTTTGACAGGTCCTGTCAGAGGCGAATCACTGCCACATGGTTTTCTTACTTTCTCTTTCTCTCCTTTTCTCCCTCTCTCGCTCTGTGTGTGTGTGTGTGTGTGTGTGTGTGTGTGTGTGTGTGTGTGTGTGAGAGAGAGAGAGAGAGAGAGAGCGAGACAGAAGTGCTGACCCCTGCAGTTGGCCCTAGAGGCCTTTCTGGTCATGCTGTCTCTGCCTCTCTCTCAGTTCAACCTGACAGCATACATGAGCTGCTGGACACACAAGAGACTGGACAGGTGAAGCCTGATGCGCGCGTGCACGTGCGCACACACACACACACACACACACACACACACACACACACTCACAAAGACAAGAATTCTGATTTTTCAAAATAGTCACAAACAAGTATATGCCCAATAAAAAAGTAAGCTCTTCCCTTGTTCCAGCACTATGTATCTGAGTTTATTTACAGAATTCACAGATTATATTTCTGACTGCTCATCCTTATGTACAAATAATAAGGGCTCTATTTTTGTCCATACACAAGCGTAAATTAGTGTTATAAAGCCAGCGTGTTGCTAATTTGGTTGGGAGTATGCCAATTTTTTTTTCCTGATCTTGCCCTCTCAGTATTCTTGTGTTCAGCAAATAATCCACCCCTCTGTGACTGGCTTGAGCAGTGTTTCTGTGGTCTGTCATTTCAAATTTGTGTGTGCAGTGCTGTTTTCAAACCCATTTTGGTCTAACATTGCACTACCAGTAGTACCAGTTATGACTTACTGTTAGGGCAAAATAAACATATAAATTATGGCACTATTAATAACAATATTTCAAAATAAATAGGCTATTTCAACCATGTACAAAATAAACACAACTAACTAAACTGTGTTTTCAACCAAAAGATAAAACACGGTGAAAGTTTGACAATCTCTGTAAAACGATTCAGAAAACTACCGACTTTCCTGAATTTAAAGGTTTCTCTTTTGCAAGTGTTTTACAAGTAAAGCAAAAGCGTTTCATTACATGGCTCATTTGAATAGCCAATTCCATTTGGTTGATTACGGCATGTAACAGGCTTTTAATTCTTTATAACAGATGGTTGTCATGTACAGCAGATTGTTGCTAAGAGCCACGTCATTAGCAGAAGCAATACAATCAATTTTAAATCAATAAAATCATTTTCTTAAATCAATATCTTGTAAGTGGCTGTGCAATAAGCAGGATAATGTATAGTGAGCTGCTCATTACTAATGAAATAAACCTCTTCAGGGTGATGCAAGATCCCTTCACTTCATGCCGGGGTCCTTATCCCCCCTTTTATTATTTTGCTATAATGACTGGCTATACGAACTTGTACACTGTCCCTTATTTAAACTGTGGTTATTCCCAGAAGTTTTAATTTCAATTCCTGTGAAATACATAAATGATTTTATAAGAACAACTAATATACTGCATTGATTGACTGGTTTGCTAAGGCTAGTATAACAAATATCATAATTAGGTGTAATAGTTTAATTAACTTATATTAGTACATCTATTTATAATAATTGTTATACTAGCCTTTATTATTAGTCTATAGATTGACAGAACAGCCATCCAGTAGTTCAAATTTAATTTTTATATGTCAAGCAGTATCATCTTCATCTTCTTCCGCTGGCTCTGGGGTCGGGTCGTGGGGGCAGCAGCCTAAGTAGTGAGGCAGGCCGAATCAATCATCTATAATTACATAATAGATAATGTAACTCACAGATACAGTATTTGCTCATTTTAATGGTAAAAAGTGGACGGCATGTTGGCATAGCAGAAAGGTTCTGGATTCGACTCCTGAGCTCGGCAAGGGCATTTCTGAGTGGAATGTGCATGTTCTTCCTGTGCTTGCATAGGTTTCCTCTGGGTACTCTGGTTTCCTCCCACATTCTAAAGTCATGCACATTAGGCTAATTGGCTACTCCAAATTGCCTTGAAGTGTGAGTGTAATTGGTTGTGTCTGTGTATATTTTGGTCCTGTTATGGACTAGCTCTTCAGAGTGTACCCCACCTTCGCCCAGAGTCGGCTGAGATAGCTCCAGCCTCCCCAAGTAGGATGAAACAATATA
>JBCNYH010000014.1:8535589-8547132 GCA_039654325.1 Tandanus tandanus
ATATATATATGAATAGTCATAATTGAGATTCCTTAATTACCCAGTCTCTATGTTTTTTTAATAATCTTAATTTTATTCAGCATCCATCCTGAGATGACAGGCCAGCATAGAAGATTTATAACTGTATATGTCAATGCTCTCTCTCATAACTGCAAACTTACAATACAAATTTCCTGATATCTTTTAAGTGCAGGTCCTAAATTTCCAATAGTTACTGAATAATATATTTGAATAAGCTGACACTGTACAGGGCTTATATTTATTCCTGTGTCGGCAGATATGGACTGCAATGTCTGTGATCCACAGCCTACAACCTAGTCACATGACCTCTAATCTACAACCTCTCCCCAGTAAAAGTCACTTGGTTACTAATGGAACTCATATTTTTCCCTTTAAATAATCCAAACATTCGCTGTCGTTTCAGTGATAGAACCCAGCATTGTATCTGTTTCTGTTCCAAGCCTTAATTATTTCTCTGTTTAATTATGATTTTATAACAGATTCATTGATGTTGACCTATGTTTTTTTATCCTGTCTTGTTTATGCATGTTTGTTGATTGCCTCATTATTTGAGTGCATCACATCTCTGAATATTGTCTAGTCCTTTGATTTGTCTGCTACACTGGTTTTAATAAAACCAGAGCACTTGCCCTGGTGCCTATCCGTCTGCTTGATGACAGCAATTTTCAAAAATATATTGAAAATCACAGTTGTGTTTTTTGCCCTCATTGTACTGTGTTGTTTGTGTTGTGACTAATTTTGTATCCACTGAATGGAACTACAGCTTATTCTTTGTTATTAATGAGGACACACAAAACATGATAAAAATTTCTTCCAATTTGTTATTTTTATTTTTTTTTAAATCCTCTAGTATAAAGCAGAAAAATCTTATCAGGAGTAGAGAAGCACGTCATTCCTGTTTCGTATTCCTGAGCTGCTGTGTGGAGGATAAGAAGGCAGGTGAGGGCACGCACACACGCTACCAGGCCTGACTGACACCCAGATTCAGGCAGATTAGTTTCTTCTCTGCATGCCTCAGAGTTTCGTTTGGACATGGAGCAACAGGAAACCAAACATGTCTGTCTCTGATATAGCTGATGGAATTGCTACTTGCTGTGATAAAATGAGAGGATTAAGGTGAATGTGTGTGTTCTTATGTAGCTGTGTGTGCGTGTGTGTTCTCATGCAAGCATGTATGGATGGATTTAGTGACATGTTCATGTGGAGCATACTTTCCATAGTGCAGTTAAAAAAAAAGCATGTTAGAGCCTTTTTTCCTCCAATAAAAGCTCTTAAACATTCACCTCTTTCAAATAATATTGCCAAAATATTCTCCACAATTACCTGATATACCTGACAAACTCACTTTTATTGACCAGACCACCAATTATGAAGAAACCTTCACATCAAATACACTCCAGAGTTGCTCTCAAGAAGTCGGGTTATGAATTATACACTGTATAAATTGTGCTGGATTGAAGGTCACCAAAGGATTGAAGCTGATTGAAGTGAATGAGGGCGTTAGCCTGCAGTCATACAGAACTGTGGCCTTTGATGTGAGCTCAGCCATATTGGCTGTGTAACACCCAGATGTGTGGATGTGCATCACACCAACCCTTGTGGACTCATCGCACCCGGAGCCACTGGACTGCACACAGCACAGCCACTCGGATGAGCTTGACGTTTTGGGAACAGATGACGGAGGTGAATTATTCACATTGTTATGGAAGTTCTCTCTCTCATTCTTGTCTATAAATCTTCATTTGAGAGATGGATAGACTGACAGATGGGAGGGAAGGGGAGTGACGCCTGTCATCACACTTCTGGTGAACTCATTAATTCATTTTTAACCATGCTCATCATATTGAAAGTGTAATTATTATTTTATGTTTGATTGATATGTTCAGTAGGATTCTGATATCTGCTTCAAAATACTTATAAAGGATAATGAATGGAATTTCACAGCCTTTCCCTCACCCTGGATATGAATGATGTAACTCTCTGATACATTTTCATTCCATTTCTTTTTCCAAAACGCTTATCCTTTATCAGGATTGCGGGAAAACTGGAGCTCATCCCAGCCATGTCCCCTAAACAGCTCACGCGAACATTGCAGAGTCAACACACACAGCACAGGGCTCAAAGCCAGGACCTTCTTGCTGTGAGGAGGAAGTGCTAACTATTATATCAATGCACCTCCCTCTTCGAAATATAAGTATCTATAAAATAGGGAGAGTTTTCAAAAAAAGGGAAAAAAATGCAAACATATGAAAATTATTTTTAACAGCATTTTCCAGACTAGCATTGGATAATGCTAATTTAAATAGTGAGCAGTCAGGTGACGCTGTGGTTAACATGTCCACATGTTCTTCCCGGGCTTGCGTGGGTTTCCTCTATGTACTCCGGTTTCCTCCACAGTAAAAAGACATGCACATCAGGCTAATTGGCTGCTCCAAATTGCCCCAATGTGTGAATGTGAGTGTGAATGGCTGTGTGTGTGTTGGTCTGGCAAACTGTTCAGGATGTACCCTGCCTTCTCCCAGTGTTGACTGAGATGGGCATCCCTAATAGAGGATTAAGCGATTCAGCAAATGAGTGAGTACAGTAGTGTGCAGTGAAGATTATACACCACCACTTTTGTCTAAAACGGCTCCTAATAAAAAAGTAAAAATGACTTCTCTATAATGTTTTGGTGAAAATGTATTGAACAATGCTATTGTAGGCAATGAGAACCAAAAAAATGGTTTAGCGAGTGAAGAAATTAAAAAATACAGTAGTGCGCAGTAACGATTATACACTTAACAAAATGAAGATAAATCATAACCCAAGTACTATTCAAGTATTTATTTCATGTAATATTGGATCATATTGATGAGAATAAGTAAACAAACAATAATGTATAGTAATAACAAAAATAACAGTCTCTTTTTTGAGAAAAAAAAGTCAATATTTATTGTGGCCACTCTTTACTTTGACTACAGCATTTAACCTTTCAGGCATAGAGTTCACATATTTTTTTTATTTCTTCACTCGCTAAACCATTCCATATGGTTTGAAGTTCATTCATGCTATGCAAAAGTAAAAAAAATAAAAAAATAATTTTTTTTTGAAAAATTTGTATTTTTAGTGTTTTTGTTTATTAGCCATACTTTTACCTCAATATACTTGTCGGAATGATTTTTTTGGTTCTCATCACCTACAGTACCATTGTTCAATACATTTTTACCAAAAAAGTATAGAGAAGTAATGTTTTACTTCTTTTTATGAGGAGTCCTTTCAGACAAAAGTGGTGGTGTATAATCTTCCCTGCACACTACTGTAATTCAAACAGCAGCATTTCCCTTATAAGTATGTAGAATTAAAATTCATAGCAAATTCTGTTTCACATTTAATTTTTAATGCCTTAACTTAGTATGATTCTGCCATACTGGAAAAGTCAGAGAAATCCTTCCATTTGCATTGCACTTTGTCATGCTGGCATTCTAACTTAAACAAAAAGAAAATTACAGGTTAAAAAAAGGTATAAATTTATTTTGTTTAGAATTACATTTTCACAAGGTAACCATGTCAATTACTTTATATCAAAATGAACTTTAAGAAATTAGCATATTTTGTGGAAAAACACCTGTAAATACACGTATGTAGGTATTTACTTCACCTTTCAGTTTGAGTTTTTGTACATGTTCTCCCCATGTCTACATCTCTTTACTCCAGGTTCTCGTGCTTCTTCCTGTCTCCAAGAAACATGCTTTCAGATGCACGGGCTAAGATAAAATTGCCCCTAGCTGTGAATGAGTGTGTAAATATGTATGCCTGATGCCCTGAGATTGACTGACATCCAATCCAGGGTGTATTCTACTACATAGCCCAAATCCCCTGCAAACCATATATGCATGTATGTGTGTGTGTATACAGTGAAATATTAATTTCTAATCAAAACATAACATTTATTTTTATTTATTGTTCAATGTCCAAACATGTCATTTGGTAATAAAGAAATCCAGTGAGGAAACAAAATAATAAATGGAGATTATATCTGAGTTGCATGAGGTCTTTTTTTTTTTTTAAACAAAATTATATGGATAAAAATAAAGGTAATAAAAGAGGCTCAAAAATAGACTAGAGCTGTTTTCACACATTCACTGAAATCCCCAACTTTTCTTCAGAGGAGCTGTATGTGTGAGCACAAATGTCCAAATCACACAGCTGAGCTATTAAGTGGACTTTTACTCAGGCAGTTCCTGAGTACAGATTCCACTTAATATCTGAGCCCAAGTGAGAATAGAGCTGGAAATCTTCTTCAGAACTCACAGCACGCAAGTGGGTTGTAATTCGAAGATACACAGCATAAGTTGGCGTGCTGATGATGATGTTTAAATGGTGTCACTAGTACATCATCAAAGCGCTGGGAACAAAACACTATGATTTCTTTAACATACTTTTGACATCATATTCCTCTTCCTGCATGCTGTACCCAGGTCCCACCTCTTGCCTAAATCAAACAGAGTATTTCAAGGATATGAGAGCATGAAGGATATGGAGCTATGTAAGATGGCAACTTTGAATCACATCTGGACATGATTATCTGGACAGTGTCAGGAATTCATTTATGAAAATGGTTTCTGGAGGTGGATGAATGGATTAATGTATATACATACAGTATTTGTAATGTGGGTCCTACTCCAAACTTAACGTAGTCTTACTTTAAATTGCACAGAGGTGTGAATGGTTGTTTGAGTCTGTGTTAAAACTGTGATTGCCCAGCTTCCTCTGTGACCCTGACTGATAAGCAGCAGGTATGGATGGATGGATGGATGGATGGATTTACTTAGTCTTCCACAAGATTCAACACCCAAATCCAAAAAATGTCTTATCCAGACACAACAATGTTTATCAAAAGCACATCCATTATCAATATCATCTAAACAGGCAGGCAGACACCAAAACAAGAAAACACTTAAAGACTCTCTAGGTAAAGAGAAGACCCAAAAGAATAAGGAAAACAAAGAACTGGGAAACAATAAATATGCAAGACATTGAAATAGACATGAAAAGCACAGCAGTATAAATACAGTGACTAATGAGACACAACAAGATTAATAACAAAGGACAGCTGCAAACAATGGACAAACAATGTACCAGTCTAGACAATAATTATTCACAACTGTCTAGTATGTGTTCATTGAAAAATATGTAGACACGTAGAATTCTGAGAAGCCCTGAATGATTTCTGAATAAATGAAGTGTGGAACATTGCAAACCTTTTGCATTAACCTCCTCGATTAACCTATCTGACAGAACGGAAGGGGAAACAACTAACAGAATCAATGTGGTTAAAATGTTGCCTGCAGTCATACAGAACTGTAACTTTTGATATGAGATCTGCAATAATGCTCAGATGTGTGAATGCAGATTCAAGCCTATAAGGTGCAGGACAAAACACAGCCATTTTACTTACAGGTCCCCGGACACAAAAAAAGTGTGAAAACAGCAATTTCTCACCGCCAGTGTAATTTTAACCACGGATTTAAATGTGTCCTGCTTTTACCTTTTGCTTGAGCTTTGTGGAAGGTGCTATGGCATGCCGATTTTTGTTCCGCATGAAATAGTGTGTGTGTTTGTCTGTCCACAGTCCATAAGTGCGCACTCAGACGTAATAAGTTACTACCTTTTGCATGAGCTATATATTGTTCATGTTACTATGAATTTATACGATATTTGAGAGCTTACAGAAATTGTACTATAGTGATGTATCACGATAATCATTGCATTTACATAGACATGATCTTTCCAATAGGTCTAACGCCAGGATCTAATTAGATAATTAGCAGTTTAACTTCGTCTTTGAGTTAGACAGAGCATGTGATGTGTTGTCTCCACCAGTCATTATTGTTGTTTTTGTTTTGGTTTTTGTTTGTTCTTTTTTTTTTTTTTTGGTTTTTCAACATGAAAAATGTTAGGAGTGGAATAAGCTCTTGCTCAGAAACTCATCAAGCAGTGCTAGTAATGCTGACAGAGAAGATTCAACAATTTTAGAGTCAGACTCAAACAAAAGAAAAGAAGCAAAATTCAGGAACACAATCTTGTCCAAGCTGGAGCAGCTGTTCTATCGTGCTTTGATGATTGGAATGACTTTGATGTCTTGGCTTGGAAATAATGACTGGTATGAAAATACAAATTTTTCGTATAATTGTTTGTAGATTTCACAAGTAATTACTTGTATGTGGTGAGGGAGGACATGCATTTGATCGGTGTACTTAATAGGGAAGCAGAATGCAGAGTGAAATAGAGACAGATGATCCAATGTGGCGACCCCTAACTGGACCAGCCCAAAGAAGAATTTTTTTATTATTACTATTATTATTTCACTTGTTTAAAACTTCCCTATAATACACTTACATTTGCTTAGATTTACATTAGAAAATATTAATTAATTGTAATTGTCACTTTACTTTCTTTTTAACATCAATTACTTGAAAAGTAAATGATTTTATAATTTTTTATTTGCTCCTTAACTAATGAACGAATCTTGAATTTGCTCTCAATGCTTTTTAGATAATAGACAACAGAGGTGAATATAATTATGCTACATTATACATCCATTATATGAATTATGATTGTTAAGAAAACATTTTGCTATTCTCATTCCAACTCAAAATGTATTAATACGTGTAATACAGTAAACTTAGAGGTGGCGTGCAGCCTCAAGGTCCTTCATTCAATAGTCGAACCACTTAATCCTTAAGAACCACTTAATCCTATTTGGGTCATGGGAAGCAAGCCAATTAGTATAATGTGCATGTTTTTGGACTATGAAAACCTATGGTGTACCTGGAGGAAACCCACACAAGCACAGAGAGAACATGTAAACTCCACACAAACACCTTCACCGAGCCCGTGACCCAAACCCAGGGCTAGCTTGCTCTGAGGTGGATGTGCTAATCACTTCACCACCATGCTGCTTGCGTATAGGATTTTTACATTGTTTTTAAATGATGTTACATTGACACCTCCTGCCCATTACTGCACACCACCTTCACCAACCTCTTCCACTCTTACAGTCATTCCTGTTGTTTACAGATGATGTAGTTGAAATTATCAATGTAGGGGGTAGAGATGCAGTAAAAAAAGTGACTGGTGCAAATGACAATGCGTAGCTGTCGCTTTTCATTCTCAAAATGGTCTTAAATTTATCTCGCGGCATCACATTTTGGTTGCCTGGTTCGTGAACTCATTGCAAAAAATGTAAAACATGTCGCAAAACGAGGCTCTGACACGGCCTAGTCTCACACTCTTCTCAAACAGCCCGTACATGTCATGAGAAGGTCGCAAAGTTGCCTTTTTGCTCACAAATTATTCAGTTTTCGTTTGCAAAGAAAAGCGACAAGTTGGAGACTTCCATGCGGAAAGTTTGCGAAATGTTTCAGACACGCTGTGTATTTTGTCATTTGTATTTTATTTGCATGAATAAAAGTGAATGGTTTGAGAACCATTCACTTTATGAATTTATGACAGCAGATTCGCTTTTTCCCCTCGCCAAATATCTGCAGACCAATCACAAATTACCAACAAATCAGTCGCAAATTAGTTGCAAATTGTCGACTTTCATGTGATATATACATATTTAAGCCACAAAATATTCACTTGCATGTGAAGTCGCAAAACACCTTGATGTGAATTCAGAAAAAAATCGGGAAAAAAAATCTATTCACGTCAGTTATTTTTCTATCGCACCTCTAGTGTGATCACCCCCTAAATTTGTCAAACAACAGAAGCACCAAATCAACTATTCTGTTAACACACTTGAATACTGCTTGTCCTGCTTTATGTACGATCATGTACGAAATGAAAAAAATATTAATTCCAGTGACATTTTTGTACATACACATTCCTTCCCATCTACAGTAAGTTCTCTAGGTACTATTTTTTACACCAGTAGAAGGGCTTCAAAACAGTTAAGCATCGGTATAGAAAGTATTCACATTTTACAAGTATTAAAGCATTATTCTTATAGCAACATTCTCAACCAGACAAGCTTTTTTTTCCCATTCTTTCTTTCCATCTGTCTTTTGTTCTGCGGCTCAAGCGTACAGGTGCGCATAAGTCAGGAGGGAGGAGGTTATGAGCTTACATTATGTAGTCATGGCCTGAGGCTGTTTGTTTTTCTTTAAAACAGGCAACACTGCGCATACAGAGGTCATTAGTCTTGATGAAAAAGAAATGGCGTCCTTAAGTTATTATAAAGGACAACGTGTCGATGCACAAATTGCCTTTTTTTTCTCCTTGTCACACTTTTTTACTTCCCAAAAAAGACCTTGACTCATCCTGTGTTTTGTCCTTTACAAATGAGGCAACTTTTGTTTGCAATACCAGTGAAATATGTTCTTGGAGAGATAGCGGACAAATTACCAAGAAGACTGCACTTGTATAGAGCTTTACAGCTTTTCTGTTAAGAAATTTCAGCAGTGAATGAAAGTGAACATTCTGACCTCAATCACTTTTTAGAATCTATAAGTGTGTTTGTTTAATCACATTATATTACTTAAAAAAATCGTATTCACATTTGAACTGTCTAGTGCGTCTGATGCTGCTATGGTTTAGCAAAACTCATCAGCCAATCAACTGTCCCAAGCACCCTTTTCAGCCCCTTTCCTTAACCACAATTACCAGCTGTTGATGGATACAGGCCCCTCTATGGTGCAGCCCTTACAGTAGATTGCCAATTTGGACATTTTTTCTTCTTCTCCTTTTCTTGCTCATTGTTCTCCCAAGCCAGGCTGCTGTCAGGGGGCTAGGAGAAGCCTGCAGCGCCAAGGCCCAAACCCTACAAGAACGAAGGGGTGTCAAAAAGCATGGACCGCGCCATTTGTCATGTAATCTGGAGAGCGAATGGACGGGGCGCTATCAGCAATCTGCTATTGATCCCCTGCAGGAGCCTTGCTATTGTTCATCTGTGGTGCAGGACTGGCACCCAGCATTAATGAAAGAAACTAAACAATGCATAGCAATCAGAGAGGCTGCATCACGGCATTGGCAGGAAAGCAAGAGGGGGGAAGAAGGAGAAAGAAAAGACAAGATACAAGAAGAAAGTTTTGGAAGGAGATGCAAAAACTTTTTGTTATTGTATCTGTCTGAGTGGGTGTATTATGAGAGGGTAGGTAGAAAAATGGATTGCATGGCGCTGTCACCCCACAGACCTCTGCTATGTGTACACTAGGGGATTTGACCCTGGAGGTGCTGTCGTGGTCCAGTAGCACAGAGACGGAGAGAGGAGAACGCATCATTACCTCAAGCTGCTACTGCACTTGGCTTGACATTAATGGAAAAAAGGTTCTTGGGAGTATGTTTGTGTACACTTAAAAGGAAGAAATTCTTCTTCGAATTAGGTCTTACTTTATATCTCTCTCATATTTCACTCTGATGTGTTATGCTCACCACTTTTTTACGACATAGGATTTAATGGTGCCAATTTATTGAATCAACTGTGAAATAGATTTTATGATCTTCAATATATGCTTTCGATACTGTCCTACATAAGAAATATATTCGAAAATAGATTAATAAAAGTGGGTTCCAACGTGAGGATCCTCCAAATAATGGATTGGTTTATTTATGTATGTATGTATGTATGTATTTATTTATTTATTTATTTATTTAGTGAGTTTTTTTGGTTGTTGTTTTTTTTTGTTTGTTTGTTTTTTGGTTGGGGGAGACACTGGTTGGACGCCAACTGGTAAAAAGTGACTTTTTTAATATTTGCATGGATTTCATTTTGAATGGCAAGTAAAATATACTTGCAATAATCACAATAATACTTATTTAAAATAAAAAAAATCATGATTTCCTTCTGCCTGTTTTGTAATTGTATAATAGTTGTTATAGTATATTGATATATTACAGCGTTACATGCGAGGACATTGTTGATTGGTTTGGAGTTGGGCAGGTGCTCAAACGGGCCCTGAGGACCTTCTGCTCCATCTCTTTCTTTTCTCTCCATCTGTGATGTCTTCTCATATCATCCTCTTCATAATCTGCTTCCATCATGGCAGAATGAAAACAGCAGCCTTAGACTGAAAGACATCTGATACATTGCATCACTTATACAGTATTACGATAAATAATTGAATGAACTTATATCAGTCATAATCCATCATTAAGATTTTTTGAGACGTTTTTTGTGCTATGAAAGCATTTTTGGAAAAAAAATAAACAGGAAGCATATGTAGTCTATTTTAGGCTAGAATCTATTTTTTTTTTGAGGACACCCAAACTCTCGTATCTCAGAATATTTTTCGAAAATTGTGTTAATATGTCTCTAAAAATTTTGTTGTGTCACATATAAAATGGCAGCTAGATGAATTAGGGAGAAACACCAAAGCGGCTGAGGTGCCTGTTGTCAGACTAACTGTCTATTGAAGACGAAAGAGAGGCATTTTCTCTCCCTCTCCCCTCATAAAACAGTGTGATTGCCCATAGCATCACCATCTGTCGGTGACTGGAGGGTGAAACAGTAAACACTCTGTTCTGTGTGTTTGTGTGTGTGTGTGTGTGTGTGTGTGTGTGTGTGTGTGTCTGTGTGTGTGTGTGCGTGCGTGCGTGCGTGCGTGCGTGTGTGTGTGTGTGTGTGTGTGTGCAAGTAAAAGTGGGATGCATTCCAAAACTGGTACCCCTCAATTCAACTGACAGATGCACTCCTTTTGCATTTAATTCACTCAATATTTATCAATTAATACATCTGTGTGATGGCCAAATTTACTCAGAGTATTCTAGCATTCAAACTGCCTACTGCAGTGAGTACCTTTGCTTTATACTGCCTTTTTTCTGTCTTCATCTCTCATTAACACCCATCTTTCCCTCTAATCCATCTATCCATCCATTATCTAAACCGCTTATCCATCAGGGTCCTAGGGAAAGATGGAGCCAATCCCAGGTGATTTAGAGTGAGAAGTTGGCTACATCCTGAGCGTTTTACTAATCTATCACAAGGCTAACACAGAGACGAACAACCATTCACGCTCACGTTCACACTGATGAGAAATTTAGTGTAGCCAGTTGACCTAATGTGCATGTCTTCAGGGGACCCAGAGGAAGCATGTAGGCATGGGGAGAAAATACAAACTCCATGCAGAAAAGCCTCATTTGGCTTCAAGAACTTTCTCACTCTGAAGCGACAGTGCCTCCCACTAATCCACTTCTTTTTATCAGTCTTATTTAGACAGCCCTGACTGAGTGACATTTAATGGAGAGTGACCTAAGGGATGCCTCAGACTGTGTATGTGCACATGGATGAGGGTGTGGGTGTTCAGATGTGTGGACATGTGCGTGGGCTTTAGAGAGACAGGAGCCAGCAGATAAAGTGCTCGTGTGGTGACCGTGTCACGTAATTCCTCTTTAATACAGTCAAGCCTGATTCCAGAGATCCCATGTTCACACAGGCCTCCTGAGACCTGCTGTCAATAGGAACCAGCAGCTCAGCTGTGACATGGCCACCAACACGAACTACACAGTCACCTCTGCAATGTTTATAAATGTGTAGATCTATA
>JBCNYH010000014.1:8564287-8583091 GCA_039654325.1 Tandanus tandanus
TCGGTGGTGGTCGTGTGATGGGGAAGGCTAAAAGTTGATGGGTGGGAATTGGAAACGACTAAATTAGGGAGAAAAAAATTATAATAATTAAAAAAAAAAAAAAAAAAAGGAATTTCTAAAGAAACTGATCTATGTAGTTTTTTTTTTAAGTTTGTAACTTATGGTTAGAGCATACTAGTTACTAGAGCCTAATAATAGGTAAAAGACAAATGTTTCAATGTACTATTATTATATTACTAAGCATTAATTAATACATTATATATTGATGATGAATTAATGAATGTTATTAAATGTTGTAGCAGCTCACGATAGCTTTATGATCTTTTATGACTTGTTTATAACATTTATTCCTCTATTCAAGAACACTGGGTGCTAGTCAGGAATACATCCTGGATGGAATGCCAATCCATAGCAGAACATCATACACACTTGTTCACATTTAAATCCATAGCGCAGTGGTTATTTTATGGTGAAAGGCTCTGGTTTGCTAATCACAAGGTCGGGGATTGAATTCTATATTAGTTGGACTTGGTATTGTACATCGATGTTTGGTAAACAGGATTCTTCTTGTGAAAGTGTTTCTGTTTTAATTTGTTCTGTATTATCCTTATTTTATTTATGTATTTATGTATTTATGTATGTATTTATTTATTTATTTATTTAATTTTGGGGGGCTTTTTTGGGAACCACCCTTTGTATAACAAATAAATCTTTGGTTCTGCATTTGCATTCTGCCTCCTCTTGCTTACAGTAGCATACTGTATATGTGACAAATAAAGGCTTCTTTAATCCTCCAACTAGACATGTGTTTGAGAACCTATACGGATGCAGGAAAAGCATGAAAAACTTCACACAGACAGTAAGTAAGCTTAGGACTGAACTTGGAACCTTGGAGCTGTGAGGCAGCAGTGCTATCCCACTGAATGAATTATTTTTAAATTAATATAGAAATGTCAAATAGAGAACTGCAGTATAGGCTTGAATTGTTTATGAGAGATATGACCTAGGAAACTAAAAGTGAAGAATAAGGCACAGAGGATCCAAATAGTTATTGAAATATTGCACTGATGGGAACAATTTATCCAGTACACACTGTGTTGCTGATTGTGCACAAGTTCACCTTAATGGTCACATTATTGCTGGTGTTGTTTATCTGTCTAGCCTTTTCTGCAGTTAATATGTGTCTGTGTCTGTGTCATAATAAGGGTAGTGCGTCCTTCTAAATGCAGGGGTAGCATATTTCAGTACACCCCATCCCCCCCAAAAGACCAGAGATGGCAAAGACAAAGCATATAATAATTAAAGGGCTCAGGCACAAAGCACAGGATGCGCACACAAGGGGGGAAGCTGAAAAGTAGCTATCACACTGGCAGATAAATTCTACACACAATTATTCATCCACCGTTCATGACATGTAGATTAATGAGTTTGATAACCCAGGGTTTTTCAAAGAAATAGATTCAATTCTGTTGTCCCTCTGCCACCTTCCTCTACCATCCCTTATGACTTGCAAACAGCAATGTGCTCTGGCACATGGGACAAAAAAAAAAAAAAATCAAGAATCGATCGTGAATGTTGGCCACAGTGCAGGAACACGCCAGCTTTGCTCCATCTAATGCTTTCTGTGGGTCAGACACAGAAGACTGAATCTCAGTCTGAGAGGAGGGACGGTGGAGAGAGGGATGAAGAGACAGAGAAAGAGCCTAAGACTGGCAATAACTTGTCCCATGGTGTAGGACAAAAGATTCACTGCATGGAAACGCAGCCCTCCCTGAATGGATGTAATAGATAGAAGCGAGATGTCTCACATATGGTCTTCATAGTGACCTAAAAAAGACAAGATCCACAGGGGAAATGCAGGGTCATGATGGTCACAATGCAGACCTCTCACAGAGGTGGTCCTCTTTTAAAAATACATTTATTTCAGTGTTAGGTCTCTTCCGATAGTCCTTTTCATCATTTTTAAGGGCAAAACATTGTTTTCGCACCTGTTCAAGCACACATCCTATTCATTCACTCCTCACACTTCTGCATTTCAGGTTGCCACAGGTTTCTTTAGGTCGTAAAATGACCAAAATGCAGAGAATGAAACAAACTTTAATTATATCGAGTCAGGAGCTGGCAGAGACAGCGTCAAATCAGAAAGCAAGTTCGAGAAGCGGGAGATGTTATCCTGTTCAATCTATCACCACACCACATGTCCGGATATCCTCCCCTGCTGTATTGACAGCTGTGAATTAAAAATGGCGCTGTGATCGGCGCCCCCTGTTGGCAGAATCAATCCAAACACATCATTCTTCACTTCCTCAGCTGTCTAAGTCAAGCACTTTCTCTTGTTCTAGTGGAAAGTATGGAGGTAAGCACTATTCCCTCTTCCAGACAGAGGAAGTGAGAAGTCTGACATTCGTGGACCTCCTCAGAGGGGAAGAGGGAACCATTTACAGGCCTTGCTTTGGAATTGGATGCATTCCTTCACACCTACTGCTAGAAATATCCATGACGCTATACTCTGAATCAATGTTTAAACCATAGCCGGCAAACGGTCCATGTAGAGTACAGTTATTTTGAATGTGCTTGGTCTAGCAGAGGGAAAACGTAGGTGTTATTAGCCTTCTGATCTTAGCTAAAGAGGCTTTTGCTCTCTCAGCAGTGCTGAGGCTCGTTCACTGGACCTCATTCATCAAAGGCCTCTGGGAGGTATTGAGAGCCTCTGCTGTCTGAGAGCGGCTCGCTGTCAATGATTCTTACCTTTTGTTTGTAATTGTCTCTGAGAAATCTTTAGCCCTACAAAGCCCTCTACTCTCTCTCTCTCTCTCTCACACTCTGTCTCTCTCTCTCTCTCTCTCTCTCTCTCTCTCTCTCTCTCTCTCTCTCTCTCTCTTGCTAGCCCCATAGCACCTTTTCCTGACTCTCCCGAGACCAGTCAATGCAGTCAATGCATCTAAAACCTCAGATCAACCAAAGACTAAGAGTATCTGAGCAGAGCCCTAAAGTAGCTTTGCTTGATCTCTACACTGTTCCCTTTCCTTTTACTGACTTTAAAATGGCCTATTTCACTAGACCTTACCTACACACAAAGATTTACCATCCACATTTTCAAAGGTGAATCTCTGTAACAGTTTGCCTGATCATTGCCTGATCCGCATGTCTTTGGGTAATGGGAGGAAACCAGAGTACCCAGAGGAAACCCACCAAAGCATGGAAAAAATATGCAAACTACACAAAGAAACACCCAAGACCCCAGGAACTTCATACTCTGAGGCTGACTTGTTAACCACTACACTACCATGCCACCCCATACAATTTATGTAAAATTATATTTAATCCAACAACATCACATTCTTGAAACTTCTCATTAGACCAGGTTCACATCAGTGGACCAGAAAAAAAGATGTACGGGAGGGGCCAGGGTTTAAAACATACTAGCTAAAGTGTTTCATTGTTTAATAAGACATATTGATGAGACTAATATTATTGATGAGACTGAAAAATATTACCCCAGAAACCTGCTGTAAGTAAGTGGACATGAATATCAGCCAAACCTGAGAAACAAAACTAAAGCTATTCGATCAAGATTTCATTCCTTCTAGGGTCGCAGGGAGGCTTGAGCTTATTGAAGGTGGGGTACACCCAGAACAGCTTGCCAGTCCATCGCAGGGCCAACACACACACAAATATTCACATTCACACCTAGGGGCAAGTTGGAACAGCCAATTAGTCTAATGTGCATACTTGTGGACTGTGATTGGAAACTGGAGTACCCTGGAGGAAACCGATGCAAGCACGGCAAGAGCATTCAAACTTAGTAATTCCCTCACCAAGCCCGGGACTCAAACCCACGACTTTCTTGTGAGGAGGCGTGTTACCTACTACACCATTGTGCCACCTAAATAAGGAAATCAATTATTAAAACAGCATTTTTATATAAAATGTACCTCATAATTATTTTGTTGTTCTTCGTTGCTAATAGCTGGAACACACCCAATATCTTATTTTGCCATCACAAAAAAATAAACCATATAAGGGGCCTTTTTTTTTTTTTCAAAACATCAAACCTTTAAAGTTCCGTTTGCTTTGTCAGAGGCAATTGTTGTTGTTTTTTAAATATATTTTTTCCTAGTTTATCTAGAATGCAGCCATTACTAGAATTAGTAAACACTAGTATGTTCTTCCTCTCAGACGTATGCAGTCAGCAATCACATCTATTTGAATTGGTGCTGTTGCCATACCAAAGGACAGTTGACAACTCAGAGGAATGCACCAACCACCTTCTTCAACCTGCATAAGCTTCATGATTGCCCACAATTGCCCACACTACACCCATTGCTAGTGTTGCTCTGATTGTCATGGGAGACATGTCCATCTTCCATCCCACCCAGAACAGACAAGTTTACTCTTTTGGACATCTGTCCATGGATGGCTATGGAAAAATTGGGCTTTAAATATATCATCTGTAATTGACAGGGTAAATGCTTTTCCGTTGCGCCACTCGGAAGCCCCTAAGACAGCATTTCGCAAATGGTTTGAACTATATTTTTGTGTCTATAATCAAGTGTGATTACTGTACTCACATAGCCCAATTAGTCCACACTGGTAAGATAAATGCACCAGTATTCAATTCAAATGGGATTAAAAATACTGGAGCACACTTTACACTTTTCATATTATGCCTGTCAAGCATATGCATCATCTCTCTCTCTCTCTCTCTCTCTCTCTCTCTCTCTCACACACACACACACACACACACACACACACACACACATTTTTACAGACACACACACACACACACACCATTTTAAACAGTAAAGTAAGGCTCATCCCAGTGAAAGGCCAACATCCTAAATAAAATGGAGTGGCATTAATATTTATGCTGGTAAAGTGCCCACATAATCAGACAGAAAGATGTCAGAGGGATGGCATTTTTGTGGGATGAGAGTGTGAGTGATGCATGTACTCCCTCTCACACACCACCTTACATAAGCATTAACTTCCATTTCATCCTCCCTCCTTCATGCAAACACCTTTGACAGCTACCTCTCCACACACACACACACACACACACACACACACACACACACACACACACACACACACACACTTACTTTTCTGTCATACTTTCTGTTTCTCTTTTTTACTACCACTCTCATGCACACGCTGACCCAACGAGATGGAGGTAGGCTCGTGCCCTTGGTTGAGGGCCGTAGAAATTGCAGCAGTGAGAGCCAGGTGGGAGGCAAAGGGAATAAATAAAAATGTGTGATGTTTCTAAACGCTCACCCATCGAGAAATATGACTCTTCAAAGTGAGCCTGTCTGTGAAAGAATGAAATAAGGGGCATGGAGCAGGATGATTTGAGCATATGCAGCTGTGGTGTGTGGAGATCCAGAGATTGAGGAATCCAGCTCCAGGTCCGAGGCCCATATGTATCAGGAGGAGGGCTTATTTATATAGGCTTAACTTTATTCATACATGAGTTTTTTCTAACATACAAACGACACTATTTGAGCAAAAACATCCAAGCTTCATCCCTGCAACATTATAGGAAGTGTTCTAAGTTCCTGTGGATGATGCATTTGAGCATTTTCTATCAAGCATTGGTTATATTGTGTAAAACATGGACTTAGAACAAAGCATTTTGGGTATGTTTGTTGCTGAGAGGAGACTCCCATGAGAAGCATCCATCTGTAGAATTATTTTAGCTATGGAATGATCTGGTATAACATACTACAGTATGCATTGTTCCACATTATTTATAGTTATATTGTGAGATTTATGAGAAGTACTGGTTACAGGGTGGGATGTACAGACACTTTTATAGGTTTCATACTATCAATGTTCATCAATCAGGAAAAGCCTTAGAAGCTAGAGGAACAGGAGATGGAATTATTCTCTTTTATCGGTCCTGGGTCCATCCCTGTAATCCCTGAGACAACTGGAAAAAGGTGACCACTCACCTTGATGGTAAACCAATGTAAAGTGACAGAAAGAAAGAGAAACAGTTAATGCTGGAAACTAAAAGAGATGAAGAAAGCATGCATTTGCCAGGTGTTGCAGAATGAAGACTGTTGGAGCGAGATAAAGATGAAAAAGGTCAGTAATGGTGCTTTAGTTCTCAGCCAGGGAATGTTGTAGGTCATGGCTCTCCCTACCAAAAACCACCGTGTTAATGTCCTTTCAGCCCAGATGTCATTATGAAAAGCGTTAACGAACCATGACAGAAATGTGATTTCCTCATCGAATGGTGGCTTTCAGCCATTTCATGCAAAACTGAAATGTTTATTAGAGACAAATGTAAAGTATCTCACTTTGTAATCTGAAAAATATTAGTCGCGAGAACGAAAATGGCTAATAATAGCACAGCCGTGAGAGGGAACGGCGAGGTAGATTGGGGTTGGTTGGTTTTTATTGCTTGTTATTAAATCTGGGCCAAACAATTATTATTTTTCTCTCTCTTTTGTTAGAGCAACATAAGAAGAGGAAAGGAATTAAAACTGTGCCCCTGGGCTGTACGCTTTAGCAGTAGTGATTAAAACCAGGAAACGGTGATACACAAGCTATTAGACAAAGCTATAATCAAATTCATTAATTTTACCCGTTTGGAGGCTGACAAGCTTTCTTAAAGTGAGATTAGCCTTACTCAAGCACAATAACAGCAGGTGTGATTGCAAATTAAAGGGTTGTGGGTTGCATTCTTCAAAAAAAAAAATCTGTGTTACTCTTTATGGCCTCGCTGAGATCTGTTATGGGACTTGGAGTTATTAGACACATACATAAAATGTATCCATTTTAACTGATAAATACATTTTGTGTCTTATTATTAGCTGACCAGTCAGTGCCCCCCCGACACTCACACACTCACACACACACACACACACACACACACACACACACACACACACACACACACACAAACACACACACACACGAACAAACACAATAACCCAGTATGCATTATTGAGTTCTTTTTTTCTTCACACCTGTGGGAGCTTTTGTTACAAAATCATGCTGCATTATGAATGAAAGCCATAAATATATAGTTATAAAAAAATTATATGCAATAAGAAACATTGAAGACTACAGCACAATAATCTGACTACTAATACTTCCTCATACTCATACTACAACAAAATCATGCAGTTGCTGACAGTAAAAATGCTTTCTTTATTCACATGTGCTAAGAAGAAAAACACTGTTAAAAAAAATCTTTATCTGTATAGAAATATTTAAAAATTAACAAACAATTTAAAATTAACAAACAATAAGAGAGGTACAGTAACAGAGACCCAAAAGATCTGCATCTATCCTCAGGGGCTCAGTGTATGGACAAAATGAATGACTTGATTGACTGATGTCCCAGGTGCATGGTTTGCACCCGGTTGTTGCACAAAACAGAACACCAGCAAAGACTATGACAGAAAAGATAACAATAATAATAATAATAATAATAATAATAATCATTAGAAAAGCACTTGGAGAGCGCAGACCTCTGCCAAGGCAGTTTAGTACCCCATATGGTCATTCATCCTTTCATTCATTTTCTGAACCGCTTAATCCTAATTAGGGTCGCGGGGAGGCTGGCGCCCATCTCAGCCGACTCTGGGCGAGGGCAGAGTCAGCCCTGGACAGCTCGCCAGGGCAGAAACACACTGATGGCTATGCAGCCTATTCTTTACGAAAATCAGTAATGGTTCTTTTTAATGTAATGGCCGTAATGGCCAATGGAGAGAGGCAGTAATGGCCTCTTACCATAGACATTGAGAGACATGGTCGGCATTTGATAACCCAGTTAGCTGCACTGGTGGGACAGCAGTGACAACCCGCTGATAGTGGGGCTTGAACCCCCAACCTTGGGATCAGTAATCCAGCACCCTACCACCGGGCCACCACTGCATGGTATTGTAAGAAATACATTTGTTTATTATTTGAGCCCTACAATGCAAACGTGCAGCCATTTATATGATTGCATTGTGTATAGGGCCTGCCTTGAATAAGAGGCCTTGCCCTCGGATGAGGAAGTATTAATAATTTGATTATTTTTGTGATAATTGGGCTAAAAGGTGTACAGAAAGGTAAAGGAATGAGATTACACCATCAAACGCAAGCCTGGAAGTTATGCTTCGGTACAGTCCGGACACAGTAACTCGGATGACTACGTCATCAGCGCTAAAAAATCTTTAAAAATTCCCTGCATCCAGACAATAATCTGGATCACTGCCAAAATTGTATCAATTGTTCATTGTATCAATTGTATCAATCAAAATTTCATCAAAATCCGTTCATAAGTTTTTGAGCAATGTTGCTAACAGACAGACAGACAAACAAACAAACCAATGCCAGTGAAAACATAACCTCCTTGGCAGAGGTAATAAATAACAAAAACATCATCTTTCTCCTAAACCTTTGTGTAAAGAGTTGGAATACTCCATGCAGATACACAAAGCCCTCAAAAAAGTGGAAATACATAGTTTTAGCTATGTAAGGAACAAGGCTGGAAATACACCAACTTGAATGAACTTCAAACCATATGGAATGGTTTAGCAAATGAAGAAATTAAAAAATGCCTGAAAGGTTAAATGCTGTAATCAAAGTAAAGGGTGTTCACTCTAAATATTGACTTTTTTTTAATCAAAGAGAGACTGTTATTTTTGTTATTACTATATATTGTTGTTTGTTTACTTATTCTCATCAATATGATACAATATTACATGAAATAAATACTTGAATAATACTTGGGTTCTGATTTATCTTCATTTTGTTAAGTGTATAATCATGATTGCATCACTGTATTTTTTTTATTTCTTCACTCGCTAAACCATTCCATATGGTTTAAAGTTCATTCATGCTATGCTAAACTGCAAAAAAATATATATATATTATAATAATAATAAATTCAAATTTTTTTTTAAAAAAATTGGTATTTTCAGTGTTTTTGTTTATTAGCCATACTTTTACCTCAATATACTTGTCGGAATGATTTTTTTGGTTCTCATTGAATACAATAGCATTATTCAATACATTTTCACCAAAAAATTATAGAGAAGTCATTTTTTACTTTTTTTATTAGGAGCCCTTTTAGACAAAAGTGGTGGTGTATAATCTTCACTGCACACTACTGTATACACAAACTCAAAAGGTGTCCACCCCTTTTAAGATTTACAGCACTACTACAAAGAGGGAAAAAATGTCTTTAAAAAGAGAAACTGAGCCTCTGCTCTCTTTTAAACTGCATGTCTGACATTTTCCGAGAGAGTGATGAACATCCCAGAGTCCAAGGAAACTGATACAAGTCCAGATTCTGACCAGAGGGCCTCTTTAAACTCATACAAGAGGAAAGGAAATGAATTTAAAAAATGAAACTGAACTGACCACAATCAATTCTGAAGCACAGCACCAAATTAATTAGAGTTCTGCATGGGAAGGCCTGGCTGGCTTCTGACTGCTCAGCCCCTATTAGTCTCTCTCGCTACTCGCCTCGCTCCACTCCAGAGCACCAGAGAACATGCTAAAACAAGTCTGGCCATGCCCTACACCCACCTTCGTGCAGCACCCGGCGCATGGGCCAGCCACAGGCTGCAAACGATTACCTCCAATTTATTCAAATGATTAAACCACATATGAAACATAAGAGGGGAGTTACAAGGGGCTTGTGTGTTTGGGTAAGCTTCTCCTCCAGTTCTTTTTAACAGATGTGAAGCAAGACAAATGCACATTGGGCTAATTGACTGCTTCAGATTTTCCCTAGGTGTGAGTGTGATTGTGAATGGTTGTGTGTGCTGACCCTGCCTTTGCCCAGTGTCAGCTGAGATGAGCACAGAGTGGGCAAATGAATGAGTGAGAACAACCTCAGGTGAGCAGAAAAAATAAATAAATAAATAAAAAAAACCTAGATTTCAATATGTAACAATTCCCCCCCCAAAAAATCTTTCTAAAGTCTGGTGGGACAAAAGAAAATACACCCTATAATTTTGTAACATGTAGAGCCACCTTTAGTAGTAGTAACTTAAAGCAAGATCACACCACAGCATCTCAGTGTGGTTGAGGTCAGGATTTTGACTTGGTTGGTCCAACACTTTAATTTTTGAGTGTGTGTGACATAAGTGCGTCTGTCAAGAAAATGCTATGACATGAAAATAAAGGAGGAGAAAAAAAAAACTTCACTGTATCCAGGTGATCATGGACACTAAGCACGTCATTGGAAAAAGCTATTTTTAAATTGTTTGGCCAAAGTGCTGGAAGTGTTGCACAATCTTGAAAGATGATGTCTTGGTAAAATGAATTGATTTACAAGGCAGCATTCATCCTGATGTGTACTAAATTTCCCATCAACTGCGGTATTTGTTTCCAGCTTACAGCTATGCAGCCAGTTTATGGGTTTATATTGGCTTTCTTTTTGCATAAACTTAAATTAATGTTGATAATATAATATGGGGGAACGGTGGTGTAGTGTAGAGCAACACTCACCTCACAGTAAAAATTTACCTGAATTTTCTCTTAGTCAAGTGAACCAAGAGGATGCCAGTCACTCATCACTCATATTCCTAACCACTTAGTCCTACTAGAGTTGCGGGGACACTCTCATCCGACACGCCAAACAGTTTGCCAGACCATCGTAGGGCCAGCACACACACACAACCATTTACACTCGCACCCAGAGGCAATTTGGAACAGCCACTTTGCCTAATGTGCATGTCTTTGGACTGTGGGAGGAAACCGGAGTACTTGGAGGAAACTCACGCAAGCATGGGGAGAACATGCAAACTTCACACAGAAATGCCCAAGCATGGGACTCGAACCCAATACCTTCTCAGCAAAAGGATAAAAGTCTACTTTTATAAGTCGTTTTGGATTAAATTACTTGCTAAATGCTGAAATGTATTAAAAATATGTCATTTACACTTGACGGTATAAGGTAAGGTTTACATTAGTAAATGCTTTGCCTAAATTTTCACCTGTTCTGGAGCATCTCTTTAGACTGTGGGAGGAAACCAACATAAGCATGGGGAGAACATGCAAATTTCACATAGAAATGCCCTCACTGGGCACGGGGCTCGAATCCAGGGCCTTCTTGCTTGGAGGCAGAAGTGCTAACCACTATGCCAGCATGCCACCTATGGGAATTTCATGAATACCAATTTTCTTGAGTAAATGTTCCTATGAACAATTTTACAAATAAATCTGTTTATATCCAGCTTGATAAATGAGGTCCATTGTTGCTACATTCTTTTAAAGAATGATGTTTGCCTTCACCTTACTGTATATGGTTTATGCAATAAGAACATTCTGTCTGTTACAGCATAAAAAAAAACATAAAGGAATTTGTAAAGGAAAAGCTTAGATTCCTACTCACTCATTTGCCAAAACTGTTTAATCCTACTAGGGTCATGGGGAGGCTGGAGCCTATATTGCAAGGCCAACACTCACACAACCATTCACACTCAGACTCACACACAGGGGCAATTTGAAACAGCCATTTAGCCTAATGTGCATGTCTTTGGACTGTGGAAGGAAACCGGAAACCCATGCAAGCAGGGGAGAACATGCAAACTCCACACAGGAACGCCCAAGCCTGGGACTCAAACCCAGGACCTTCTTGCTGTGAGGCAAACGGGCTAGCCACTATGCCAACATGCCACCCAGCTTAGATTCTGAAAAGGTAAATTCAGAAATTGTCCAAAATTTGGGCATTCATACCAGAAAACGGTATGAGGATGAGTAGATGCAGTGTCAGCGCAATCTGCCTCAGTGCTGAATGGAAGCACGATTGTGAATCTGACTCTTCAGAAGCTGACTCTGCTCTTCTCTTCAGTGTGTTTTTTTCCCCCTCTGAAAAGATCTGCAGCTCTTCTCAGAACACATTCACTCTGCTCGCTAAAACATTTGAAGGCGCTGTCAAGTCCTCTCGTTAAAACCAGAGTAATGGGACATATGCAATTAAATCAAAGCTGCGTTTTCTCTCTGCTGGTTTCGAAACTTCAATGCGGAAGAACTTTAGGACAAAAGGGATCATCTAGTCTTGGACGTCTCGACTCAAGCCTGGCTGTCAGGAACCAAGGGTTAATGCATTGCGATTAGCGCTCATGGGTCTTCATCTGATATGTTTTTAATTAACGGTATCCCATTCAAGCTCTTGAAGTCATCCCCCACTCTTGACCCAAAAAAGGGAAAGTTTTGACAGGGCTAATTAATGAGCGTTTGGAAAGAAACGTAGAGAGGCAAGACGTTGGGTTCATTAGACAAGCCAGTCTGCTACACATCAAACAGCCCAGAGTGGTCCATGTGATCCCTTTCTTTTATTTCCCATCTCAGAGTGGTGGGAGCAAGTGAGGATGAAAGAAAGAAAGAGGAGAGACAGAGAGAGAGAGAGAGAAAGAGTAGTGTTGGCACTTTGCAACAGAAGAGATGAATGACTCCTTCCCTCTGAAATGCTGTGGCCTTAATGAAACCTCCAGAGGCAAAACAATGGCATCTTTCTCACACACATACACACATGCACACCATGCAACATACTGTACATACTCATATACCCACCCTCTGTATATTCCACCTACATGAATGCCAAACTCAATTTTTGCTGTTTTGCTCATCCATTAACATGGCACACATATGCGACTTACTCAATCATGAACACAAATTGGTACGGGTGTGTATTTGTGCAAATGTATCACCCTTTCTCTCAGACTCACACTTTATAAAGGAGGGCAGATTCAAAAACAGGTTAGTCACAGACTCTGAGGCTTTGAGGCCACCTGAAACAATAAAACACGTCCCGTATACACTACAGGTTATTATCGGTAAGACTCAAAATAGCACGTACACCATACCACCCAAAATCCTTCTAAAAACATTTATTTATTCCTCATCAATCTGGCCCTGCACTAACAGGACTAATATCTCTGCCACTGAAATTTCTGAATCAAAACACTTTATTGTGGATTTTATTGAGTCTCTAATAAAACAATCCTATATCGTCAGGTTTAGAGGGAAAAGTGCACAGACAAAAAGGCTTCTGGCAGTCATCCTTTTAGCCAATATCTCATTTCTCACCCACTTTCCACATTTTTCTGTCTTGATTTCTTTGTTTTTGGCAGAATCCGAGGGTGGCTGAAAACCCATCGGTTGTCCCGGTAAAGGCATGTGGGGATATAACTCACTGCGGCCTCTGCTATCGGCCAGCCAGACGCCTCATAAGGCTGAGATAAAGCCTGGGCCAGGGACACAAACAGAGACATCAATCTTCTCTGATCAGCTGCAGATAGAGAAAAAGAGACGCCCCAAAAAAATGAAGAAACAAATTGGATGTCAATATAGGGGTCTGAGACCAAGAACCCGGTCAGCCGAAGTCCAGAGTCTAGTCAAACTGACCTCTAGTTGTGTTTTGCAGTTTGTGTATGAAGTCGTATGTGTTTTGTGAAGTGTTCTATCTATTTGAAAGATACAAAGTTACTTTATGGTAGTTATTCAGAAAAAGAGAAAGGCATGATGTACAAGGAATAGGGCTTCAGTGCACCTTGGACTGAGGGGCTATCTGCTTAGGCCAAAGGCCCTAAAAGATCTGGATATCATACAAAAGCCAAATTCTATAATTGTGTTATCATTAAATCAAAATATTTCCAACTTCTTCAACTTATCCAATGTCCATGATGTTGGCGGGTAGAAGGATAGCAGGAATTATTTGATATCTTTCCACCAATCAAAAATGAAAAAATATCTTCAGAGAATAATAAATAAAAATTATTCGCTTATTAGTCATGGTGAATAGCGAAGAAAAAAATATTCCACCAAGCCTGAGTTTAACAATTGATTTAGTATATATTACACAGGAACATAGGAAAAGCAAACAAAATGAGGTTTTTGTGGTTTATTTTTTTTTTTTACATTTTTTAAAATCATGATGGCTCAAACTCCATACAGAACCACCCTCACCAAGCCCGTGACTCAAACCCAGGACCTTTTTGCTGTTAGGCAGACGTGCTACCCACTATACCACCGTGCCACCCCGCTAATATTTATTATCCCAAGATAAGGAACCAATCAGATGGAGCTGTTCCCATGTCGTGTGTACTAAAAATATTTATTAATTGGTTAAAAGTGACCAGTTAAAATAAAGTTGTATAACAGTGGCTCCTTTCTGTAAGGAAATAAGAGGACACACCCTTACCAACCAAATGACCATACCTAAAGCATCAAAAAGCCATTGTTTCCTTTTAATTTGCCACACGTCTGTATTTGTTATATAGACGTATGTAGTTTTATAGCTTCTTGGCCGCTGTAAAATATATTATAACCTTTAAACTTGTATAATGAAAGACTGATTACCGGATGCTTTCAGAAATGTCAAGATATTTTAAAATCTTCTAGTAAAGAAGGTTAATAATAAGGAAAGAAAGCACTGTTCTGTGCACTTAATTTATTTACTGTTATAGCCTTTACATTTTAGTGGCATATCATTTCTCATGATGCAAAAGTTCACTGGCCATTCATTTCTCTTTTAGCGCAAAGGCGTGTGAAGAAAGTTCCATTTGTAATAAAATGATTTTTATTAATATAAGTAATGTTATTTATTAGTAAGATGCTCCTTCCTATCCTCTTCATCCCTCTCTGTCTAATTCCACCGATTTAATGTTTTCCTTGCTGTCTTCCTGTTTTTTTCATTACCCTTTTTATTCTTCAATGTTTATGTGGGTGATGCACTCTGCTTATCAGCCTTCTGTCATTTTCTTGTGAATACTCAGGCTCCTTTGAGCCAGACTGAGCTCATAAACATGCAGCCAAAGCAGTTTATACGTAGTAGTGCTCACACTTACAGATAAAGAGAGAGCTAAAAGTAGATGCAGTGCATATGATCTGAGATGAAGTAGATATGCTTGAACCAAATAACTACTTTTAGTTTTAATGATTGGTTGCAAATTATATGTTTTAGAATTATTCTGCAGCATATGTGTTACAACAGGCTATGCACATTCAAAACCCCAACCATCAAACTCTCATTGAATAACGTAAAGATAAAGGACCACAGGGTGTGAGGTGGAAATACAACATAGATAGGACCATTGCAGGGCACCGAACATACTCATTCAAGCACTTCTTTATACCTAGGGGCTTCACTAATACACTCATTGTCTACCTTCTGGGAGGAAACCCGGAGAGTGCTGAGGAAACCCCAACAGACTCAGGAAGTATGAACACAACCCTACACAGAAAGTAACCCATGAATCCAGAAAAATGTGTGGTGCCAGCGCATACCTGATGCACCATCGTGTCATCCTTGTGGAGCAATAAAAAAGTAATTCCGGTTACTTGAGTTTTCCACCGGGTTTTGTGGGATCCTTGTGGAACTAGAACCACATCCACATTGCATCTTTCACATAAACATTTAATGACAGCCTGCGCAAAAAAAATTGCCCTTCATGTAACAAACCTCGCTTTTTGAACAAATCATCTCAGCTGACTTCACACGAAGGTGGGGTATACACTAAACAGTTCACCAAACCCTTGCGGGGCCAAAACACACTCATTTGGAAGAAACTCTCTCAAGCACTGGGAGAGCATGCAATCTCTACACAGAAATGCCTTTGCCGGGCACAGGGCTCTAACCCAGGACTTTCTTGTAGTGAGGCAGAAATGCTAACCACTATGCCAGTGTGCCTCCTCTAAATGCTCTCTCTCTCACTCATTTGCCTGAACCAATTGCTTAATCCTATTAGGGTCGCGGGGAGGCTGAAGCCTATCTTAGCTGATCCTGGGCGATGGTGGGGTACACCCTGAGCAGCTTGCCAGATCATTGCAAGGCGAACACACACTCACACAACCATTCACACTCACACCTAGGGGCAATTTGGAACAGCCAATTAGCCTAATGTGCATGTCCTTGAACTGTGTGAGGAAACCGGAGTACACCAGTATGCACGGATAGAACATGCAAACTCCACACAGAAATGCTAGAGCCTGGGACTCGAACCCAGGGCCTTTTTTACTGTGAGGCAGACGTGCTAACCACTATGCCATCATGCTATAAATATAAATAAACTATAAATAAATAATAATCCTACAGCAATCATTCACTTTTACCTCATAGTCTAATACCTTGTGTGACCAAATGACTACCTGATACTGACAGTGACCAACAGCAAACAAAAGAAAATAGAACTGATGAAATCTTTCAGTGATTTGAATTATTTTATACCACAGAGACATGGAATACATAATATTAAACCTGACTAGAAAAGGTTAAAAGCATGATGGATCATTATTACATTTAAAAGTGTAGCCCCTGGCAACTCGCTATTGTATAAAATGTATAAGAGTAAAACACTCCAGAATGTGTTTTTGGAAAAGAATCAACCAGTGTAGGTGGCATCACACCACCTCGTCATTGCTTATTTTCCTGTAACACAACCTGTTTACTGTGTACAACCTGTTTATTTTTTTCCTGTTAGTCTTTAATGCTCTTGATTAAATAATATAGGAAAGACAGATTTTCATTTGGTGGCAGTTTCCAAATTCACACCATCCTGTCACAACACTAAGGTAATGCTTGTCAATGTCATTAGTAATGTACAATATAATTTTTGTTTGTTTGTTTGTTTGTTTGTGTTTTTGCCCTGTGATGGTCTGTCGAGCGGTTCAGGGTGTACCATGTCATCGCCCATTGTCGGCTGAGATCGGTACCAGCCTCCCTGCTACAATAGGAGTAAGCAGTTCAACAAATGAGTGAGTAAGCATGTGTTTGTTTTTTGCGAAGGGATGTTTGAGCTCAGGAAAGATTGACTTCTGCTATATTCTGCAGTGCCAGAGCCTGAAAATCAACATTACCTTTTATGATCAGACTATAAATGATGCAACATGACTTGATGTAAATAAAATAAAAAAACCTATGATAAGCGCTTAAACCCTAGGAACTGATTCGTGACATCTCAAGACAGCATTTCTATTAGTAACTGAAACGACTTTAAGAGCATTTGTACCTTTTGTTATGGATTTATTTGAAGGCTAATACAATCCAACCACATAGACCTTACTTGGATTTATATTAAATCCCCCCCACCCCCACCCCCACCTAATTTTCCCATCCCTACCACGGAGCAGGTGATTAAAGTCATTAGGAGTCACCTGGCTGCCAGGCATGCCTCTATTTACACTGCTGCAGGGATGCCAAATGGAGCACATCTACATGGTCTAATGTTTCAATAGCTGAAAGAAAAAAAGAAGGAAAGAAAAAGAATGATTGGATACATTTACCAAATACCAGGCTAAGTCTCGACCTACCGTGGTTTTGGTCAGACTGAGCCTCCTTATGACACATACAATCTTGGTTAACTGTTATATAAAAGTCTGGATAATCACAGCAGGGGCAAATGCAAGAAAAACTTTTACAAGCCTTTCATTTGAAATGTACATGTGTTAGTTTTGGTTGAGTTTTGATCTTAGGAGGGGGTTGTGAGAATATGCGCTGCATGTGTGAGTAGAAAAGGACTGACTTGTAGACCTTCTGCATCACTTTTTTTTCTGACATATGTTATGGGCACATTAGCTGATTTTATGAACATTACATTAAAGAGTCATGTGGAAGTGTGGTTTTAGGAATTGGATTTGTCATGGGATGTGGCTGTGTCTCACTTTCTGTCTATGTGGACGTGTTGTCTGCACAGCAGGATCTTAGTCGCACTGAGAGAGGAGTAGACGGAACAAAGACTCACAGAGCGGAAACCAGCCATCATATGGCAACAGCATGTTTGCTTGGAGAGACTCAGATATGGTGGACAGCGCCATCTGTGGACCACTTTATGTGCTGAATTGTCGGGGGGGTGGGGGGGGGGGGTGTTGGGAATTCAAGCCTTTATTTATGAACCTTCATCGAGTTGTGGTTTTATTTATTGATTTATGTTTTTAATGTGACTTGACCCCCCAAAAAAATGTTTTTGTTGCTGTTGTCAGATGGGTAAAGTTAGAATTATTTAAAGTAGGAGCAAGTCAACTTCTTCCAACCAGGGGTTTAAAAAATCATAAGACCCTGCACAGTTTCAGCAGCAAAAGTTTTTGTTTGTTTGTTTGTTTGTTTGTTTGTTTGTTTGTTTGTTTGTTTTTGTTTTTTACAAATTATCTAAAATAATCAATAAAATTTTATTGATTATTTCTATAACTGTTATATTTGCTTTTATTAACTACTTATTCCTGTTCTTCCAACATTCAGAACCAAAAAACACTATAGCAACTGTTTCAGAGATAATTATGAGTAGTTTATACTAGTCAGCTTCAGCATCATTACACTCTTTACATAAAGATAATAAATCTCACATCCCCTAGCTTTATATCACCCCCGAGGAGGCTCTGGACATGACTGTGCGATCCACTGACTCTCTGTGTACTGAGACCCTCATTGTCTTGTAATGGTTGTAATGGTTTTTATTGTGTTTCCCACATCCAGATACGGTGCTGCCATACAGCTGAAGCACTCTTCATGGTTCCAGAAGCCTCATCAGTCAAAGTGACTTCACAGAGTAAAATCACAACCACAGCATGCTCTCTCACTCTCTTTCTCTCTCTCTCTCACCTCCCACTCTCTTCTCTCTCCCACACACATATACACACAGACACAAAACACAAGCACATGCACATAAAGACAACACATTCACCTCACTTCCCTCTGGCCTTGTCTTCTGTCTCATTATCTTGTTGGCAGTAATACAGGAATATCACTATAAGGGGTAAGAGGTGTTTCTTCCATATCTGTGTGTGTGTGTGTGTGTGTGTGTGTGTGTGTGTATGTGTGTGTGTGTGTGTGTGTGTGTGTGTGTGTGTGTGTGT
>JBCNYH010000014.1:8583143-8595111 GCA_039654325.1 Tandanus tandanus
GTGTGTGTGTGTGTGTGTGTGTGTGTGTGTGTGTGTGTGTGTGTGTGTGTGTGTGTGTGTGTGTGTGTGTAAATATAGAAGTTACGTTAGTCACTGTGTCAGTAATGTTGACACATATGGCACTATAGACTGAGCAGAGCATTAAGACACCACACACATATTGGGAGTGTAGCCTGAGGTCAGGCATTACAATACTGACCTATCCATCCACACACACACACACACACACACACACACACACACACACACACACACACACACACACAATACCTTCCTGGCCCTTACAGAAACTGCAGCATCTCCTCAATTGTAGAAAGTGTAAAAATGTACCCTTTTACATATAATTCTACACTGGTGTTATCAGTTACAGTTTATTTCAATAAGCATCGTCTACATCTTTTTATTTATTTATTTTTGTACCAACTCTTAGCAAGAGCATCTTGCACACACACACACACACACACACACACACACACAGACATATATAAGCGAGATTCTGACAGAGCACACTAGCCCTTCTGCTCACCCCAATTAAAGCCAAGGTTTAGGTGCCCTTTTAAAGATACAATTTTCACGACAAATTAAGTCTCACCAAAAAAAAAAAGAAAGATAAAAAAAAAAAGAAATGGGAGAAAAGTTTTTTCCTCTTGCTCTTCCTGATTCCAGTCAGCTGTAATCTGAAACCTAATTACTAGCAGTGCAGATTTTCCACTCTGATTTGCTTCAGCCAATTAATTAATATTATTTCCAGAATGACATTCACTCCTGATCCCTTTTTTTGTCTCTTATACTGCTTACACCCACTCACATTTCGTACATTTTAGGCCACTAATCATGCCCTTTCTATACACCTTCCATTTTCCAACTGTGCAGTATAACGTACATGCACACAGATACAAGGTGAAATTAAAACTAAATCCTGATCTATTTGTAAAAAATATATATATGTAATGTAAGTATATTCCAATCAGCACACTCTGTTAGTAAATTACTAAATCATTACATACAAATTATACAGTGAGACTTTTGCCAGTGCTTCTAATTCACCTCTGCATAGTCCTTCTTTCTGCATTTTATCTCCATAGCATTTTACTAATTCACTAGTACTTGCCAGTAGATAACCAGAACTAATTAAGCATTAATTAGACCTAAATCCTATATTTTATGTAGTCACTGGCCGGCATATCGCACTAGCTGAAGTGTAATTATAACTTGAGATTTTAAAGCCCACTCTATACTGTGCTGAACCGGCAGCTACACTGCACAGAGAATAAGATGGTGGGAGTCAAAATGTGTGGTTAGGCCAGCAGCCTCAGGGGTCAAAGGTTAGAATAAGGTCAACCTCAAATGAGCCTCTGTGGTTTGTAGTCCTGCTCCGAGCTGTGTCTGCTGATCCAAGATCTTTGGCTGAGATCGTCAATCGATAAAAATTGTATGTGTTTAAAAAAATATCTTTTAGAATGTTTACTTTCTCAGTGATACATCCAATATCAGTCACATATATTGGGGAAAGTAATACAGTCCACTGAATGCTGATAGTGTTTAGCCAGAGGCTATTTCAGTATTGTCTAACCGTTCAGTACGCATGTCCCTCCCTCGTCTGATGCATTAAGAGCTATGAGGGAGTTGTATAGCTGAGATGTTAGTGAGTCTAGCTATCGGGAGGAGTGTGAGTATACTAAGAAAATTCATAAATCAACAGTTTATAATAAAACTAATGTCATAATAGCTGAATTACCATCAATGTCCACTCACAGTTAGAAATTAAGTGAAATAGTTATAATAACTGAAATATATAATATCCAAACATGCCAAAAAAAAAAAAAACCCAGCAGAAATATTCTCAAGACGAATGAAGTATATATTTAAATGACTGTCATAGTACAAACAACTGACAAAAAACTGTAAATATTAGAAAAACGTTAAATGAATTAGTATTTCTAAAGATCTTACCTCTCTCTTGATTACTTTTTAAATATTCTAAAGCAAAGATTCCGATAAGGAGTACACTGCCCATACAAACTGAAGAGGAGGTTATGTTCCCCATTCGGTGGCTTTTGATAGGATTTGATTAAATTGATTTCAAATTTTTATCAGTAGCACCTGAAATGCCTTGTTTTGTGCTTATCTACATTAATTCAGCTCCAGCAACCCAATTAACAACTAAGTACAAAGTAACAGTATAGTGAATAAAGCCACACTTCACATCCATCCTAAAAACAGCGTTCTCCCGTTTTTTTAACAGATTGACCAAGAATGACTAAAGCTAGGTCAAAATTACATGGGTTACACTGATCATGGACATGAATGTAATGGCAGTTGGTGCACAGATTTTCATTTATTTTGGGTTTTCTAAAATCAACAATGGCAGCACGGTGGCATAGTGGTTAACACATCTGCCTCACTGCAAGAAGATCCTGGGCTCAAGTCCCAGGATATGGCATTTCTGTGTGGAGTTTGCATGTTTTCCCCATGCTTGCATGGGTGTACTCTGGGTACTCCGCTTTCCTCCTACAGTCCAAAGACATGCACATTAGGCTAGTTGGCTGTTCCAAATTGTGAGTGTGAGTATGAGGGGTGGTGTGTGTTGACCCTGCGATGGTCTGGCGAGCTGTTCAGGGTGTACCCCAGGTTCTTTGCTACCCACGTCTATAAAATAAATCTTTAAATTAATATGAAAACAAGCAAATGTGCAATAATTCATGGTGAGGAAATTTAGGAGAAAAGTTGTGGATTTGCAATGTGTCCTCCAAGTGGATACCACGTGCATTAGTAACTAATATGATCTAATATAATAACAACAACTATGTGTTCTTGGCGTCTACAACTGTCCATGTGTGTATGCACAACCGAAGCTTAAAGGTGAGGCATTCAACCGCAACTGTTCCAACTTTTAAAGATGGTGTATCATGCTCTGGGGCTGTTTTGCTACCAGTAGAACAAGGAAGAACACTACTGCAAAATTCTTCAGCAATATCTCAAATCAGAGAAAACTGGGACACAATAGGTTGGACATGGCCACAAATATACAACACAGCTGATTGTGGAACAGCTAAAGCATCTTAATGTCAAGCTTTTGAAATGGCTTTCCCAAAGTCATGACATCAACTCTTTTTCAAATAGGTGGACTGAGCTTTAGAGTTGGGTCTGTGGCAGGAAGCCACACTTTAACTGAACTCTCAGTATATGAGTAGTGAAATATCCAAGCAGAAGTCTGCCAGATGTATGCTGATCCTTCTTCCCATTAATATTCAATGAAAACCACCAAGGAGTGTCCAATTATATGAAACATTGACATTAAATGATGGCAAACTGCATTAGAAGTCTAATGATGAATTATTTGGTCAGGGAAAGTTCTACATATTATAAGCAGTGAGCCCTAATTTACACACTTCTATAAGTACACTTGAATATAGTACAATAGACACACTTTGTATTTATTGCATAGTATGCGAATGTTGACAGGGTAGTGTTGTCTCATATCCAATATGCCATCCAATAAGTTGTGCACTTAACAAAAATGACGATGGCAATGCTTGACCATAAATTTAGCATCAGACATCAAATCATATCAGCCAGTTTTTTTTAATCCCCTCTTTAAAATGAATATGTTTTATTTTTCCCTGCCTATTTCATGCCATGTGAAAATAACAGTATGTCACCATTGGTGTCGATGCTATGCCCTCCTTTTCCAGGCTGAAAATAGGTTGATGATCCCACCCCTTCTGTTATGCAGCCAAGATGGCAACTATTGAGTGTGAGAAGTGTGTAGTGTTGTACAATCAACATTTAGGCAATTTTAGGTACACCGTCTGGGTATTGCATCATGAACTCAAAAGATCAAGTATAAGTACACACGTACGCTAAATGAGACACACCATAAGACAAAATGACATATATATCTGGTATAATTGATCTTTAAAATAAATAAATAAATCTAACATATTTCATGGAAATCAGTTTTTGTCTGAATTATGTAGGCAGTATAAAATAATAGGTTACACTTAACCATTTCCATGGCAACCACTTATTTCCAGTCTTCTAGTGATAATTTATGCATTTGTGAAAAATGCATTTAAAAATTATTTAGGATGACTCAAATGTAACTAAATTATTATATCAGATAATGTGTTGCTTATTGGTCAGATTTAATTCAAAAGATTATATAATAATACAGTATTTGGCCTGATCTGCCGAGACCCGAGGACATGAGGAGTGTGTCAGCTAACGAGTCTTCCTCCCTCATTAACCAGACGAGGTGCTTTTTGAGCATGCAGTGATGATTGCAGCTCCTGCACCATTTGTTTTTGTTTCTGTGAAGCAGACATGAGGCGAGGCCTAAAGTTGCACTGAAAATATTTACGGCGATCGTGAACGGCAGTCTGCGCTACTCATTAAGACACATTAGTGGTGATTCCAGCCGAGCTGACGCGCTCCTCGCCTTTCAGGGCCCCCAAGTGAAAGATGAAGCTCTGACAGCAACGTCTCTTCCAGCCACTCAAGCACACAGCCCAAATCCAATATGAGGCAAGAAGAACAGGAGAGTCTCAGCACAGTGCCTCGCTTCATTCGCAGATAACAGAATTTCAGGGTGACAAACTTCAAGTGCAGTGCTCCACCTCGGGGCTTAGTTAATTGCATTAATTTTCTTTGACACTTTCTGAAACTAAAAAAAAAAAAAAAAAACAGCAACAAGAAGAAGATGGAAAAATAAGAAATAAAAGAAAAGCCAAAATAAAGAAAATACTATTTTCCTTTTTTGTTAATTTTATAACATGTGATGAAATTCACAACAAGAAAACAAAAATCCCAGCAATAATCAATCATTATTTTCAATGAGAGTCACAGGATATTGCTGAAAACATTGTTTTGCTCCCGTGAGGATGGATGCTCATTGATGGTACAGCACACTCAGCTGTCCCTACAGGATACCCAGTTGACTTTTTAGAGAGTCGCCACAGCATTAGTGTGGATGAGCTCCAAGAATTTCTCATCGCAGTTTATTCTGACCCAAAAACTGCAGTGCTTGTTTTTCAGAGAACTCTGAGCGTTGCTGGTAGAGAGAAAGCAATGGCACACTCAGGGTGCAGAATGTGTGGACATGGATATTAAGCGAGCAGAATGGAATGTTAAAGATCATACTTGTATAATAACTGAGAAATGGAAATGAATCTTTCTCTGTATCTGTATGTTATTAGGTTTTAAACAAAGATAATTTGTACTCATTTATAGTAATTTAAAGAGAAAGTGCCTGGTTTTATTATTATTATTATTATTATTATTATTATTAGTAGTAGTAGTAGTAGTAGTAGTAGTAGTAGTAATAATAATAATAATAATAATAATAATAATAATAATAATAATAATTGGTATTTCATGGAATAAGTTGTGAAAGTTTACATTTTTAATGTTAGTGCACAGTTAGCATTTTCTGTAGAATGAAACATATACAAAAAATATTATAGCATCCAAATTTTTTTCAAAACACTATTTCCAATCAATCATTACAAGATACATGACTTGTTTTGCATCTATCTATCTATACATCCTTATTTATCTTATGATGTATTCCTTTTGAGCTTCTCTCTCTTTCTCTCTCTCTCTTTCAATGTTGATTTATCTAAAGTTCTAAACTTGTCCTTTTAGTCCTTTTTTAAGAGAAAATATGTAAGGGATCTAAACAACAGAAGCTTTTCTAACGATCTTGTTTTTGAGCACAAAAGCAGCATCGTCCAGGACATCCATGCAGTTCAGCCTCATCTGGTTAACGGCAGATTTATGGCTGTAAATAGCCTGACTTTTTGACTTGTGCGATAATTTAAACTTTACAAGGCAATATTTCCACTGATTATTTCCCAACATTAGGTGGACATTGCACTTAAAACTCCGCCATTTAATTTCATCCATCAGTCCAATAAACACATTTTATAGCAAACATAAATCACAAAAACAAAAAACACACAGAACGCTGTTAATCTACCAGATTTTATCACGCGGTGTAATCTATAAAAAAGATATGTTTTATACGAAAATGTGCTCTGCTGAATAGCTTAAGTAAATGCAATAAACATAGTGAACATTCCCTATAAATCTAAGTTGCTGCATGTTGTTAATTTGATACATTAGGCAATCATTTGCTATAAATAATTGTTTATTAGCAAGCCGGCCCATCTCCTTCTGCTAATAACACCTATTTGAGAAGACCCTTTCGAAAATTTCAATGAGTGCACTTACATTTTTTGCAAAAGCATCAAGATCTAAATGTCCATTACTCACAGTCGTTTTCATGTGCAGGTAAGAGTTCATTTATTTATTTTTGTGAAAAATATTCTTCCTTTTTATATATATTTTTAAAATGATTTTTGCTATTACTTTATTAAATAAAATTATTTAATAATACGTATTTACTTATTTATTCCCCTGTAATAGTGATATATTACATTCATTATGTGTAAAATCCTTATTATGTAGGGGGTTCTGTGTAAATGTGCTTTTTTAAGTTGCTGTTGATATTTATTTGTTTATTTATTTATTTATTATTTATTTTTTTCAGATCAACTCTGAATAATTTTGAGAGTAGAATCAAATTCTGATGCAAAATATGCTCCCAGAAAATAATGGCAAGTAATGGCTGTTGTTAGGGGAAAACACATGCTGAACAAAACTGCCTCTCCATATTACATGTATTTTTGGGGGTATATTTGGAGACTCTGTTCCTGGGATCTTTCTCAAATCTGTTGCTATAATAGTCGAGACTTTTAACATGCTGTTATCATTAGACAAAGAACTGGTTTCAGGTTAAAACCAGCAGTGGGTCAAGCAGCAGTCCCAGTGGCTACACATTCCCATAACCTCCACATTACACTAATGATCGGTGAGAAATGGGACCTGCTAGGCAGAACGTTCACAAACACAACCCTTATTACAGGCAACTAAGCAAGTCTCTACATTGGTTGTTTTTTTATTTATTTATTCATTTCATTTGATTCAACAAGCTGGTGATCGATAAGTAATTAATTTCTGTAGCTAACGCAAAATAGTTGATTAAAGTGTAGAGCAACATCTTCAGACTCTACTACATTTATTTATAAGGTAGCAAAAAAAAAGAAAAAAGAAATCATTTTCACAGTGAAAAGAGTAACCCTTTCAATATGCTCACGTTTGACTTCATTATAATCTTAGGAATTATAATTCTGCTTTATGCTAATTTTTTAAGAGCATCCTCGTATCTCTTTTTACTATGGTTTCTTACAGAAAAAAAGGAGGCTAAACAAGAGCATAACAGTTCAATTCACATTTATTATGGTACCTAAAGAATCAGAAATCGCATCAGGTACACTCAAAGAAACTAAAAAAGAGGGAGCAGGAACAAGCAGAAAGTGTTGTGATGAGCAAAGCAAGCACGCACTGGCGATTTCCCCTACTGAGAGGACATATTTTAGGGTGTAAGAATGTGAAGCGAATGAGAAAGTGAAGGGGGTCTGCGCTTTGACATTTTGTTTGTTCTTTCAGGCAAAATGGAAGACATACATTGTCCCTTATTGCCTAAAGACCCACAATGCAATTCCAGCCCTTCAGTGGTCACTCGGGGAGTGTGCTCCAGGAGTCACATGGTCAGATGGATCGCATCAATTTACCAAACCACAACAACAAAAGACGAACCCCCCATTCTTTTCTTCCTCTCTTTTGGGCTTTCACAAGGCACTCGGTGTGTTATGATACGAATAAAGCGTAGCTAAATATGCTGGCATTCTTGTTTGGTTCTAAACGTGATAAATGAAATGCGGTGTGTGCCTGTTGTGGCTCAGCCGAGCACAAAAGTGCTACATCAGTTCACATGTGGACCTACATCGCCACCCACTGGATGATTTAACACCAACTTTAAAAGTCATGCAGTGACTTGATACCATTATTTATAGCACTTTCAATGTTCACTATGCCAGTTTACAAATTCCTACTGCTGAGTGTTTGTTTAATTTCTCTATTTAAATCGTCTTCGAATTACAAGGCCTGATAGAACGTTTGCAATGACTGACAAGGCGAGAGCAAACCCAAGCAGGCAAGAACTTGGTGTCAGTTTTGTTTTGGAATATTTTACACTAATGGCATTGTGACAGAGAGAGGAAATGGAGTGATAAGACCTGTGAAGGTGATGCGAGATGCTGTCTGAGTGATGCAATGTTGATCTCAGTGGGGTTTCGAGTCAGAGTAGCAGTGCCACGTAGTGACATCATCAGACAGGGTTTGGATCACAGACTCCTCTGGGGCTCATCCATGTCACTCTGCCATATCTCTACTGACACAGCTATTAGAATCTTTCTCTCGCTCACACACACACACACACACACACACACAGACACACACACACAGACACACACACGTAGACACACACATATATTATTTTAATAGAGAATTAAGGACACACTCACAAATTATTTAACATGGATGGTTATAGTTATAAAGCATGTCATGTGAAAGATATGACAGCATAACACTTAACTGTTCCACTGCGTCACACTGGTTACATGCCCACAAAACTCTGGTCAATAAGCTCAATACACTTACTACTGACTGATACTGTCTAAATACTCTGACAAATATCCATGTAAATATTGTAATTATTTACTAAAGGTTATTCTATTTCCATTCTATTTATTATACTAATGACATTTAAAGTCTAATCTAATAATCAAATTGAGTCTAATCTTATCTAATCTTTTAAAGGTACTTCTTTTGTCACTGGGAATTTTATCTGAGAATGTGATTGTAGAATAAAAATAAAACTTGTGTAAGGTACTAATTAGAACTTTTTAACATTTTAGAAGACATTGTATGTTGGACCCATAAAGAAGTACCAGGCATTTTGGATTTTTAAATAAACATTATTAGATTTATTAACATTTATTAGCCTGTTTCATCAGTTATTTCAAATGCATGATATTAATCCAAGAGTCAAAAGCAAAGAGGCTTATAAATATACAAAGAGTCGTTTTGTCAGTAAATAGCCATAAAGCTTAAAAAAAATACATATGGTTGAATGATATTAATACAATACAATGCAATATGTTTATTTGCATTTCTCCTTTACATTATGTGTCTTCAGATAGTTGTAGCTAGTTTTAAATGAAATAAAACAAGAAAATAAATGTTTGAAAGAAACCTGCATGCAGTTGTTAATTTAAGAAAATGCCCAGAGTGTAAATTAAGCAAAGGTTTTCACTTTAGGCAATAAACAATATATGTTTTTGATTTTCGTGTAACTGAAATGCATATATATGCAATGTCATACATTTATAATTCTTGATGTTTTTTGGATCTTTAGATTCATTTTACTTTAATTTCAAAAATGCTTAATGTGAAATTTAATCTAAATTGTTTTTGGCATGGGTCGATCCACATGTCTAGCTAAAATGCTGACAGTGGTTTGGCATGTCTTGTGTTTAATTTGTTTATTAAGGATTTTACTGATTCATTTAATTATATGGTGTTTACAACAGTTCAAAACATAGTTGTTTGTGCTAAAGGAAAAATATAAGAACTAAAGAATATCTGTTGTGTTTAGCTCAATGCTAGATTAGCCTATTTATATTTAGGTGCAGTGGCATTAGTAGTGCTGAGCCACAAAACTGGCCAGAAAGAAATAAAAGAGGACTTTCTTTCCTTTATCTGAAGTTTTGGAACAGCGACATAGATTCAATTATGGACCAAAGTGAGCTGGAAAAACACCACAATTTAAACCCCAGTGCATTTCGGTGCAGGTGGACATTTTAGCCATTAAAATAGCAACTGAGCCTAAACAGGTTGGGGGGGAAATTCATACTGAAGAAGCATATTATCTCGTGCATAAAACATTTATTGAATATGGAATAATGTCTGTATGGAAATCAAGAACATCAAAAATGACTGAAAAAGTGAGTAATTATTTTAGTTTTTCTGAACAATGCTGTTTGCATGAGTACTCTGCGATATGGTTGATAAAATTACCAGTGATTCATTCATCAGTGGCTTTTATGCCTTGCATTTGCTTTATTAAAGATCAGGGTTCCAGCATGGCAGATCCAAAAAAGAAAATGGAGAAATAAGAATAAACATAATAATAATACACTACAAATTTTAAAGTATGAAGATCAGTATTGGTGGCACTTCTTTGTTTAAATTTGAGTTTATAATAAAAGAGAGCTTTTGGCACCTTGGAATTGACTTGCTTTTCACTTTATCACCCCCTCAGCCCAGACACCATGGGTTTAAAAAAAAACATGGAGAGGAAAAAATCTTAAAATAATAACTTAAACTGAAGTATTACTTTAATACATCAATAGAAATAACCTAATTCCAACATTTTCAAAGGAACAGGCTGCTTTGCTCCAGGCTAGAGTGTAATGTGAGTGAAAGCATATCTTGTGGCACTCTGAATTAGAGGGGAGAGCCGGTGTGCCGTTGAGTGAGAGGCAGCTGGGGTAATAGGAAGTGTGGATATTAGAGTTAATAAAATCACACGGAAGAAGACAGATATGCAAGTTGACCAAGTACCGCAGTGGGAGGGGGGCATTACATTAGGCCAGAGCACTCCGACAAGGGGGTGAACTCCTAATAGCAAAGCCCTCACTGTCTAGATGAAATAAATAATGCACATCAAACACTGTGTGCATTTATTTAGCATGGCGGGGGTCAGATAGGCTGTGCTGTCCCTAATATCTAATGCCTCCCTCCTCTCTTTTCCTCTCTCCTCATCATTTTGAGGCGAACATCAGGTCTTAACTTCATTCTATCACAGTCTTTTAGTGCTCATTTTGCTTGGAGCAATGACAGAAAAGAAGCTAGTCATTCAAAAAAAACAACAAACACCTTTGGTTTTCGATCAGAATCCTGCACGACGGGTGTCACGCAGCAAATATACAGCAGAATCAGACAAGTAAATGCCACAGCCTGGAGTCATTTTAAAAATTGGTGTTTGGGGGGAACAGCTTGGTGATAGCTGATCTGAGTGATGCGATACGTAAGCTGCGGCACTGAAATAAGACATTTGTGATTCATGCCAAAATGTTCTTAATGTATCAAAGATATGAAAGACTTTGACAAGAACATCAACGGCTCAGTACGGAGAGAACAGAGAAACGGAAGAAAAGAAAACAAGGTGGGTTTTTTTCCTTCTCCCCTCCCACCCCTTAGACAACATCCTACAACAGTGCATTCACGTCCATAAACAGTTTATGATGAACTGCCTTTGTACTTAATTAAAACAATAAATCCAAACTGTGCATTAGGGATGTTAGCGGCCTTTCCCCTCGCCTCCTCCCCTCCCTCGACCTCCGTTCGGGCCATGCAGAGACTGGACCTTCATCGCGTGGCACGCAGAAATGACGGCACCAATGTGCTCTTATTACTCCCCTCTCTTTCTCTCACACCCAAATTGCACAAATCACACACCGAGATAATTTCATTCATATTTCACTTGTAGCGCAGGAGAGCCTAGGTGACAGAGGCCTAATCACATTCACCGGTCCTGAGGGGTTGCACTGTAGCTCAGAGATAGAGCTCTAATTTCCTTGTGTATGCTATGACGAGGTACCTGATGTTACACTGTGGCCTTACTCTTGTCTGAAATGGTTGGGGTTAACATGGAACATATGGAGTATTTACCTAGAACACTGTATAATAAAGGTAGCATGACTTTTTATTTTTACTGCCCAGCTAAGTGAGTAAAAAAAGTTGTAGAACAGAATTTTTATTAGTGCAGTAAAAAGCTGAAAAATAACAGGAACGATTTTTTAATACGAGTTTAATACAAGAACATGGACTCAGTTAGCTGGCATGTTGATTTGACTGAATTTAATAGTGATGTACAACCCATTCTGTAGTCTGTAGGGCAAGAGTTTGATTTAAATATGAATTAGATAGATAGATAGATAGATAGATAGATAGATAGATGGATGGATGGATGGATGGATGGATGGATGGATGGATGGAT
>JBCNYH010000014.1:8595377-8614752 GCA_039654325.1 Tandanus tandanus
ATGGATGGATGGATGGATGGATGGATGGATAGATAGATAGATAGATAGATAGATAGATAGATAGATAGATAGATAGACTTTATTAATCCCCTGAGGAAAATTTGAATGTCACAGCAACAACACATACATATAAGTTGCAATTTAAAGCGTCATAAAAATTTAAATACAGGCTGATGCCTATCTCAGCCGACACTGGGCGAAGGCAAGTTACACCATGACCATCGCACACAACATTTCACACTCACATCCACACCTAGGGACGATTTGGAACAGCCAATTTGCCTAATGTGCACTTTTTGGACTGTGGGAGGAAACTAGAGTACCCGGAGGAAACCCATGCAAGAACAAGGAGAACATGCAAACTTTACACAGAATTCCACACAGAAATGCCTGAGCCCAGGATTCGAACCCAGGACCTTCTTGCTGTGTGGCGGATGTGTGCACCATTACGCTACTGTGCCGCCCCTAGAGTATGACTCAGTTTCTCAAAATCAACAACAAAATAGATATTTATACACAACAAGAGTTGAAGTGAATATTCACTATAACAAATATTGTGCTGCAAGACTTTAGGAAAATTAAGCACACTCGCCTTCTCTGTCCCAACAGTGTCTCTTGTATGCATGTCAAAATGCCTTGAAGATGACAAAAAACAGACTTATTACTGTGAAACATGTAAGGAAGTCCAATTTCCCAAACGAGTCCAACATATGTCTCCAGAGTTACAGCCACATCCTTCTAATTCTTTAAGTCCCTGTTTTCTTCTCAGAGGAAGACAGATGTTTCCACAGGAACTCGGCATGAGGACATGGTGTAGTTAATAACATACTGAATTATACACATTTTACACATTTACCACCTGCATATGTAAGCACTTTATATACATTAACCCACAGTTCTTTTTATTTTATAGCAGTATAAATATTCAGATGACACTCTGATGGATTTAAAATGGACCACTTTATGCAATTTTGCACAAACTTGTGGCATCCACACCAGGTCAAGTGCACACTGACACTAAAGCAAAAAAGAAATCATAACAGATGCTAAGAAAACAAATCCAAACATTTTATGTATTAACTTAAATAAGTACTCCTTAGAACCATGACAAAGAGAAAAACATCTCAGAACACATTAAGGCTTGAGGTGGACGTGCTTCAACAGGAATTGGGTTCCACTCCTGTCAACTAAGAGCAAGAATTTAAGGCTCAAAATGAACAGCTGAAGACTGGAAAAGTAATATTCATCCACCCATTCATAGTCCTAACTAAGACCGTAGGCACTCACTCTTCACCAGAGAGACTATAGGCTGTATAACATTCATTCATTTTCTGAACCACTTAATCCTATTTAGGGTCGCAGGGAGGCTGGCACCCATCCCAGCCGACTCTGGGCGAGAGCAGAGTACATCCTGGACAGCTCGCCAGGCCATCGCAGGGCAGAAACACGCTGACGGCAATGCAGCCTACTCCTGACGAAAATCAGCAATGGTTCTTTTACATGCCTCTCACCACAGACAGTGAGAGACACGGCTGGTCTTTGATAACCCAGTTCACTGCACTGGGGGGCTGCTTAACATAAGGGGCGCTATTCTACATCAATCCTTAGGACAATCTGGATTAGCCAGTTAGCCTTGTGTATATCTTTGGAGAATGGGACGAAACCACATAAGCTCAGGGAGAACATGCAAACTCCACACACTTGCCGACAACGAGACTTAAACCCAGGACCTTCTTGCTGTGAGGCAAGCGTGCTAACCACTACGCCACTGAGTCATTTATCCATCCTTCTATCCATTGATTTCTCCAACTCATTTTTCAGGGTTGCAGGGGATGCAGGAGCCAATCCCAGCTGACGACGGGCAGGGTAGATCTGAACTGGTTGCAAGTCCACTGCAAGGCTAACACAGACATGAACAACCATTTACACTCACATGTATTGGCAATTTAGAGTAGGTAGTTGGCCTAATGTGCATGCCTTTAATTTGTGGGAGGAAACCAGTGTGACCAGAGGAAATCCATACATGCAAGGGAAGATCATGAAAGAAGATCATGCATGCCTCACAGCAAGAAAGTCCTGGGTTTGAGTCCTGGACTCAGGTGTTTCTGTGTGGAGTTTGTATGTTTTCCCCATGCGTGTGTGGGTTTCCTCTGGGTATTCCAGTTTTCTCCCACAGTCCAAAGGCATGCACAGTAGGTTAATTGGCTGGTCCAAAATGCTCCTCTATGTTTGAGTGTGGATGAATGGTTGTGTGTGTGTGTGTGTGTGTGTGTGTGTGTGTGTGTGTGTGTTGGCCCTGTGCTGGTCTGGCGGGCTGTTCAGGGTGTACCTTGCCTTTGCCCAGGGTTGGCTGAGATAGGCTCCAGCGTCTCTAGTAAGATTCGGCAAATGATTGAGAGAGATGAGCGGTTTTATTAGAAACTTGTAAGAAAAGGTTTAGTGAGTGTGCCTGTGATACTAATTATTTAAGACGATTAAAAAAGGAATAATGATCTTCTGTTGTCTGCTCTGTGTAACCCAAACAAAAAACCCTTGCACACATAATCTAATAGCCTATACATAATGATTTGTAATTATGGTGAGTCAGTTAATCAAGTAGGGTTTTTAACTGTAGTACACCATATTAACACTAGATGGGGTTCGTGAAAGGTATTCGCTTGAAATATGTCTGCTCTTTGATTGGTTAATAGCCTATATTCACATTTTCACTGTTCAATCCCAAGCCAGGAAAAGAGGAGGAGGCGGGACTGGTTGGAAAACAGGTGGGTGGAGTGGGAAAAAAATTAAGAACACACACGCGGCAGCGTAGCTGACGTCACGTTTTCATTCCTGTAGTCACCTGACCAAGAAGTGTCACATGATCGCGGTCCATTCTCGCCATTTTGAGCCCAGCGTGAGAAAAAAGTGACTTTTTTTTTTACTGCCTGAGAATAAAACCTGCGAATCACAAGATCCGGGGACCAAAGATCACTCAGAGTTTCCACATCAGTAAGTAACTCTGATTGGCTGCTTATAAAAGTCGCATGATTCCGAGCTGTTTATTAAACAACGCCAATGATTTAAGAGTCTTATTTTTCACACTGTCTGGGTTTCGGGGGAGAGACGGGCTGAATCCCAAACACCTTGTTTCTTGTGTGTAGTGCACTTAAATAAGAGAACACTTTGTTCCAGACTCCCTTAATCTAGTGCGCCTGTATAGGGAATAAAGAGCCAATCGGAGCACAGCCGCATATTCGCCATGTGTGTTTTAGTTGTCTCGTAGAGAAGACAGAAAAAACCCTACACGGTTATTGGGGACGTCGTGTTCTTAAGATCAGAGCACTTTTGGAGTGTTATTGTAAATAATAACATCATAAAATCTTATGGCATTGACTGCTTTCTAAACAACCTTAGAAATGTCTGTTGAAATTATTTTTGGCAGAGCTACCCCCCTATTATTATAATCTTAATTATTATTATAATAATCTTTGTTATTGTCGTCATAGTCTTTATTATTATAATCCTCATTCTTCTTCCTCTTATTATTATTATTATTATTACTTTGATATCACAAATGATTTAGAATGATCTGATGTATGTGCACTATAAAACACCCCCATTCTTTAATTTTGGCCAAAACATTAAAAAAAAAAAAAAAAAATGAAAGACAGAAAGAAAGAAAGCATTTGATTTAAGCCGTATTAAGTTGCCCTGTTTGTGCTGCACCCACTAAATATTGATCAAATTCTACTTCCTTTAAGATAAATCCAGATAACCCCCCTGCTTATAGCTTTTTACTCTCTCTATTTTTACCATGTGTTTTTCTGAAACACGTGTCTGTGTTTATGTCTGTGATATTAGGAAGTGAAATCCTACTTTCACGTCACCGTCCCAAAGAAAGCAGAAGTTGAGGAATATTTTGTGGTCAGAGAGGGAAAGTGTAGGAAACCTAATCTTCCCTCTTGCAAAATGACTGCAGATAGCTGATAGCTTATTAGTTAGATAGTGATGTTTTATCTGAAAGCTATTAACCAGTCAGATTAATGATCAGAGCACACCCTAAAAGCAACGTTGTTGTAATCTGGGCAGAATTCATGGTATGAGTCACAAAAGCATTTCTGCAGTTATGTGCTATAATAGCACTGGGTATTTTAAACCAGGCTCCTGCTGACCTGCCGAGGGTCAGATGCCTCTTAAGGCAAACAGCTGACTGCTATAGGCTGACCTTAACTGTTTCGGTTACAGTAAAGACGTTGGCACCAGTCGGGATAAGAAATGGAGCACTTCAGATTCAGTGTTGTGAGAATACAGCAACACGGTGCGTACTGTAATTATGGTATTACGATGTGGGAGATCCGGCGATACCCAAAACAGCAGTCTGTATTACATCCCGCTATCTGTGTAACCAAACAAGGAATATTCACTAGAGATGTTTTATTTATTTATTTGTGTGTGTGAGTGTATTAAGAGTACTATCACCATTCTGACTTAAGCACCATTAGGATATGCGTGGTAAGACATTGGGCCTCTGATCAGACATTTATGAGTTTAAAATCCAGCACATCCAAGCACATGAGCAAGTTGCTCTGGATAAGGGCCTCTTTCAAAGGTCATAAAGGAAAATTTAAATAAAACCAACAACATTCAGAACAGCAGGAACCTGGCAGAAGTACGGACAAAAAATTGTACCAGCTAAAGTAGTGTAATCAATGAATCAAAATGAAAATAATCACAATGAGGTCATTTCTTTAGAGTAGGCAAAGACATATTTATTCATAACAAAAGTATTATGCTGTTACAGTGTAATAAGCAGTTGTGGGCTTGCTCATCCATTTGGAACAATTAAATTTTGTTTCTGGACTTTTTAAGTCTCTCTCTCTCTCTCTCTCTCTGTCTCTCTCTCTCTCTCTTTCTCTCTCTCTCTCTCTTTCTTTCACTTGCCGTTCCCATGTGGGCAAGCAAATAAAGTAACCAGAACAGGGGGAAAACTCTACATCTGCTTGATTTTGGCAAAACAAATGTTTTCGTTTTAATAGAAGCAACTTTTATCTGTCACAAATACAGAAGAACACTGTCTGTGAACACTTTCTTTGCATATCCAGGCTTGTTAGAAAACAGGGCAGGGTCAACCGTGATCTAGTGCCTCTGGGGCAGTAACGTGCTATAACTTGCTATAACTATAGCGTAGATGCTCGTTTCAAATCAGACCACCTACTGCATAGAACACAACCAATTTTAAGTTGCCTACCAAACCAGGCAACTTAAAGTCCAGCGCAAAGCCATTTAGAAAACTCTTTCACACATTTAGATAACTAAAGGTGTGTCCAAGACAAATAAGGTTTTTTTTTGTTTGTTTGTTTTTGATGCAAGCATAAGAAGATGCAGTACTGAAGCATATAGCTGAAAAGGCCAACATTTCAGACTCTGTTTACAGTGTATTTTAGTTTTGTTTTGGTGTAGTATATACTAAACTCTGAATTACTTGACAGATGATGGTATTTACACAGCTCGGTCCACAGAGCTCACCTGACCTGCCTCTGGCGTGGTTTAAATATGTTAATATTAACTATAAATTCTTGCTTTAGTTTTTTTTTTCCTTTATGTTTTCCATGTAGTATATGCTAAAACTCTTAAAGAGAGTTAGAGATACTGTTACATAGTTCTAAACTCGTTTAGAACGCTCGTGTGTACGCCTGGAAGCCCACTTGTGTCAGTCATTATTTAGAAATGTAAGCAATTAAACATAAAGACTCATTTTAGACTCATCTTTTTACTTTTATTCCCATGAAGCATATACTAAATTAATTCTTTGCCTCAGGCTCGCTGAACTGAATAGTCTCTTCAATGTTCGGAAAATACAGCGACTTCCATTTCAACATCAGAGCATAACTTAATTATCTCCCAATGTCTCCTGCATTCTGCATAAGATTCATCAATAATTCACTTTGAGGATATTATCACTTCTATCTGTTTTCAGAATGCTATTATACATTCCACTTAAAAAATTTAAGTTTTGAAAATTGATTGTATTCCTTTTGATACACTTAGGTATGGAGGACAGCAGTGGTGTTGCCATCCTAGTCCCTTGCTCCAGAGATCATCCTGATGTCTACATTCATGATGTGGAAGAAGAGCAGGAGCAACACAAGCAAGCTGCAGATTCGCTCATCCAGGTGATCGAGAAGCTCAGTAAGATAGTGGAGAAACGCCCTAAGCGATGTACTATCTCTGGGAAAAAGCGGCCTTCCATGACCTGTGCTTCAGTAATGGTGGCGGATAGCAGAGAGGGTAGCGGCGGGGTTTCACCATCAAAAAGATCCAAGGAGTATGAAGAGGAGTGCCAGAATCTCACTGGTGCCGCAGTGCCCATCACAGAGCAGGAACCAATTAATAGACGTGCCCGCATGGTTACCTGCTACCAGTGTAGCCTGTGTCGTTTCATTTCTCCTTCTTTGGGTGCTTTGAAAGATCACATGAAGCAGCATGATGAACAGCACAACGATGTCATTCTCATGTGCTCGGAGTGTTGTTTTACTTCCAGCCATCAGGAGGAGTTAGAAGCACATATCAGGCTCCACTTTGACCATAGCGACTGCACCAAAAGTATCCCTGCTGAGCTACAAAGAATCAAGGGAAATGTGCAGGATGGAATCGGGTTTTCCACCATGAAATCTGAGCCCGAATCGGAGAAAATTCCAGGTGCCCCTAAGAAGTGGTACAGCTATGAGCAAGGCCGGTATCACTGCCTGATATGCAGCTATGAATGCAGGCAGCAGCGCAACTTGAAAACGCATGCCTGGAAGCATGCTGGCCTGGTGGACTGCTCATACCCTATATTTGAAGATGATGCTGACCAACATGAGGCTTACCCATTATATACCCTTTGCAGCAACTCATCCTTCGGCAAGTGTAAAAAGCAGGAGGCTATTGTGGTTCTTGCACCTGTTGGAGAACAAGCTCAGGTTCTGCACAGTGCTCCCTCTATTCAGCTGGAGCTGTGTGCATCAGCAAGTGTGAAATGCAAGGGTGGTGATGTGGCAGAGAGAGTGGAGGATCTTGAAAGCCCTATCCACAACATTTTCTCGGTTGAAGGAGCACTCTCAGAGGAGCCACCGGCAGAGGTTCAAGTGACTCCTGAGGCACAGATGGAGTTGGAGTTGGAAACAGAAAACCAGCAGACTAATACAGACAGCTTGCTGTCTTCAGTACAAAAGATAATCAGCTCCAGCAGCAACAGTGCCGGCCATGTCAATGTCATTGTGGAGAGGCTTCCCTGTACTGAAGAACCTGTAGCCAGCAAGCCTCTGCACCTTAGCCCGGAGGTAACTGGATACAAGACACTGCTAGCTTCCCAGGAGGTGGGAATTGAGAGCCAGTCGCGCCCCATGTATTGTGAGGAGCAGGTTTTGATTGAATGGAATGGTAGTGATGTTCATCAGGAAATGGAGAGTCAAGAATCAGAGCCATCTCCGGATGAAAATCTTCCACCAACTCGTAGGAGAACACATTCTGAGTGCTTGCGACTACACTCTTTAGCTGCTGAAGCCCTTGTGGCCATGCCATTGAGAGCTCCAGAGTTGATCAAATCTACTATTAAGGGCACTTCGAATGTGATATGTGACACAGGCCAGAAAGTACTTGACTTGTCCACTACTTCTGCTGCATCCAACGAAAGGTTACCTTCATCAGAGTTGGTGGCGGAGATGCCAGAGTCAACCACCCTTTTAAACCTCAGCCAGAGTTCCAAGGACGAATTAATGTTGGAAGGACCTGCAAAAGCTGGAATCAGCAAATCTTTACTTACTGTAATTGAACGGTTGCGAGAAAGGTCAGATCAGAATGCCTCAGATGAAGACATTCTAAAGGAGCTACAGGATAATCCACAGGTGCTGAATGGGAGTATGGCTACAAGGGAGGTGGATGTGGGAGATGATTCTTCCTCTAGCGACGGCGATCTGGTTGAGTACGTTGCTGGGAGTGACCGACCATACCGCTGCCGCCTGTGCCTTTACAGCAGTGGCAACAAGGGCTACATTAAGCAGCATCTGCGTGTCCACAGGCAGAGGCAGCCTTACGAATGCCCTATCTGCGAGCACATTGCCTCTGACAGCAACGATCTGGAGAGCCATATGATCCACCATCGCAAGAGTCGCATGTACCAGTGCACGCAATGCAACGAGATTTTCAACTATAAGGTGATTGTGCATGAAGGAACATTTTATGCTGAATCCTATATTAGTAAAATACAGCATCCGTAGTACACTCTTAAACTCTGAAGGTTAAACTTGGATCCCTAAAAGGTTCTTTGAATAGTTCTGGTGGGGAAATTGAAGATTGGGTATAGAACCTTACACTTGAATTGTCTGTGCGTTTTGTTTAACTAAGCAAAGAACCCGAAGAGCTACTTTATACTGTGCTAAATTTATGCTGTAGGTACTGCATCGCCAGTCGCATAAGATGAAGCATTTACACTTGCACATAAGGTGCACAAATTCTGTAGGAGTTCCTAGTGCATGAAACACACCAGAATTTACTGTTTTTTTTACATTTAAAAAATAGCAGTTGTAGGTTGTGTTTCACTATAGGACTAATGAACACAACATAAGAGAGCAAAAATGTTTTGAAACAAATTAACTGGGAGAAAAAAAAATTGCATGATTAATTATAAATAAAAACACATCTCACAGAATGCATTTTTCCAAACTGTTTAAAACCAGTGTGTATTCTGCAGAATGAGAGAATGAACGCAAAGCACTTTGGTGCAAGTCTGTGAGTGTTTAAATGCACAGGATTCTATGGAGGATTAAACTGGCCATTATAATGATCTACAGCCTCTCACAGTCACACTTTTTAAATACTTAATTTAACACAATATCCTGGTAGTATTTTTCCAATTTTCCCCGAGAAAAAAGGAGCAGCCGGAAATATGAAGGAGAAAATGCACTGCTAGCATTCTAACCAATAAAAAAGTTGGTTACACGTCTGGCCGTGGTGTACAATACGCAGCTATGTCATACACTACAGAGAAGATTCACTACAGAAGTTGGCTTTGAGGATCCAGATCTGATCTCTTTAAGGAAGCTGTGAGAAACTGTTATCTAAGAATGTTATTAAAAAGCATTTAAAGTTACCCTCAATGTTGTAAATTATCGCTTTATGAAAGTTTTTTTTATGGTAGATTTAATGCGTAGCACTGATCAAAGTGGAAAAAGGTCACTGCTTCTTTAAAGAAATGTCTCATAAAATATAATAGCCTCTTGTTACAATATGCAAATGAAGACCACGCAGCAGGTGTAGGGTTGGGGGAATTTCCAATTAATGCTCAAAAAAATATTAAAAAGCCACCAGAGTACCTAAACTGTCACCTGATTGTCCATAATTGCGTTTTTTCCGTTGAATGACAAGAAATATATTATTCAGCATTGAGAGAATTATTATTATTCATTTCAAAGCATTGGGGGGGGAGGGGGGGGGGTGTCTGTGTGAGTCTGAATGGTTGTGTATGTTAGCCCTGCAGTGGGCTGTCAAGCTGTTCAGGGTGTACCCTGCATTCATCCAGTGACGGCTGAGATAGGCAACAGCATCTCTGCGACCCTAATAGGATTAAGTGGTCGGCAAATGAGTGAGTGAAAGTGCTTTACATTAAGGAGCCCTAGCTAGCATGATTTGCTTTGTTAGTTAACGGTAACAAACTGTGAACTTCAGCAGTAATACATTTGTTGACAAAGGATGTAGGATGTTTATTAATTGCTATTTGATTATAACACAAAATCATGTGTCTATATTTTACAAACTTATTGATCTCTGCTCTACAGGTAGATAAATATTGGTATAGCTTTGTTTAGCTTCAATTCTGAATTTAGTTACTTAAAGAGTACCGATATCGGTCAACCGTACAGCATAATTTGTGAGTATGTAATACGTTTTGATTTGATTATTTTTTATTTTGATATGTTGTATTAATCCCACAAGGGAAATTATTATCTCTGATTTAACCATCCAAGGTGAGCACACACACACACACACACACACACACACGTAAACAGTGAGCACACACACTCGGAGCAGTGGGCTGCCACACACTGGGGCACCCCAAACCCCAAATCCGACAAGTTCTTGTCACTAACAGGCTGGAACAGCCAATCAGAAAGGCAACATGTCTGTGATCATGCGTAGAGTCGTAGCATTCATGAATACTTTGAAAACGGGCAAGTACTGATGTTGCCTGAAGAAACTGCTCATGTAATTCAGGATCGTTTTAAATAGCTAGTAACATTAATTTACCACAGGTACCCTTTAACTTTAGAGATGGAGAGGCAATAGTTATTGCAATAGTTATTATGTTCATACAGATGATTTCTAAAGTCATGTTTCAAACTTCAAAAGGTTATTGTCCTAACAGTGATTCAGATTCAGACAACTTTATTATTCCCAAAGGGCAATTCATTTTTTGCACCACAAGTGAAGCACAACAACACCATGTGAAGCCCTGTGCACAAGGGTTACGCAAACAGGGTACATCTACAGTGCAAATATAGAATATCTTGCACATTTCAGAATATATACTGCACAAGAAGAAATACAAAATAGATAAGGGCGTAATGAGTTTGCATGGTCTCCCCGTGCTTGCGTGGGTTTTCTCCAGGTACTCCTGTTTCCTCCCACAGTCCAAAAACATGCACAGTAGGCTAATTGGCTGTTACAAATCACCCCTAGGTGTGAGTGTGAGTGGTTATGTGATTGTTGGCCCTGCGATGGCCTGGCGAGCTGTCCAGGGTGTACCGTGCCCTCGCCCAGAGTCAGCTGAGATGGGCGCCAGCCTCCCCGCCACCCTAATTAGGATTAAGCGGCTTAGAAAATGAATGAATGAATGAATGAATGAATAAGGGCATAATTTAAATGACAATCATTGAAAAGAGCCAGTTATTTAAAATGACTACAGTTGATGATAAGCAGCTATTAATGATAATTATAAATCAATAATAAATAAATAAAAGAAATATAAAATCTTTGTCATTTATTTGTGCCAAATTGCCTGCAAAGACATTATGACAGCTAGTGTAATGTTATGTGACACCATTGTCTTCTGTTTTATATTTGTAATACATAAGGTGACAGTAATTATGGTCATGCTGTCAAGATTCTCAGACTATAGTACAGGATCTCTTTGTAATAATTAATTAATTAATTAATTATTAGCACCAATTTACACTTTGCAAATATCCTCTTGCTTGGGGTATGTAATCATATCCGTTACCATAACCTGCAACTGTATTAACCACATACTGTATAGTGTTACTGAAAGGTAATGATAATGCATTTCTTCCTTTACAGATTTTTTTTTTTCTTTGCTAAGTTTAAATGCATTTTTGTAATTATTTTGAAAGTGCTAAAATAGTGCTTAAATGTTCTGTACACTCCCTGTGTAGTTAATTCTAGTATAAAGTTCGCCATTTCTAATTATGGTGATGTTATCCTTTTTCTCTTCATGGGGTATTTATTAATACGTTGCATGTGATTTATTTATACATTTTTATTATTGTAATTATTCCATTTTCAGAGTCAGCTGAGGAACCACGAGAGAGAACAACATGGGATAAACGACACCGCAACCACCCTCACACCTGTTGGCGAAACCAAAGCGAATGTGGACGAGGCTGAAAAGATGACTGATGATGGTGAGAGTAATAGCATTTTTTGGACTAGGGCTGGTTTTCTTAAGCCGATCCATGTGATCCTACACAAGCAGGCCGACAAAAAAGGGGCAGATCCTGAATTAAAAGAAATTCCTGGTGTTTTTGAGCCTGGGCTCTATTTTCCCCATCTCCATTCCAGGTTTGTTTTTCTACTCGGGACAAAAACACTATATAACCAGCAACTGCAAAACGGTTATACACTGTAACTCTACGGGGCAAACAGTGTCATAAGTGTTTTAAGACAGCTGTATACGCACAAGTGTCTGACAACATGGAGAAACACCTGTGTTTGTTTACCTCAATAAAATGGGTGCGGTGCCATTTCTTTTACTACAACAGCAGCTTGGGAAGCTCAGGTTATTACAACATGAAGCTCAGCTTACTGCTTAAAACATAAAGCTGATCTAGTACAATGAAAAATAACAGTAATATCACAGCCTAGGTACTAATTCTGACTGCTTTCTTTATGGGGCAACACACTTAACAATAAAGTTGACTAGCATCTAATGTCTGACTGTAAATCTAATCACTGACTTGTGCTGCGTGCAGACGTAGGGAACATTCACCAATCAGCCATAACATTAACACCACCAGAATGCAGTTAGATAGCCAGCTGCAATGCACTGTGTGTTTTGGCTCCTTTCTATCATAGCCAGCATTAACAGTTTCAGCAGTTTGTTCTACAGTAGCTCTTCTGTGGTATCAGACCAAACGTGGCTTCGCTCCGTTCCTGCCTCAATGAGCTTTGGGTACGCATGATACTCTTGCCAGTTTACTGGTTGTCCATCCTTGGACCATCTTTGTTAGATACTTACCACTGCATACCAGGAAAGTCCCACATGACCTGCTGTTTTAGAGATGAAAAAAACCCAGTCATTTTGCACCCACGATGTGGTTCTAGTCAAAGTTCTCGATGTTTTTAATGTTATGGCTAATTGGATTGTAATTGACCGTCTAAAACGAAATATTTCAAAGTCAAACATTCAACTTATATCCATGTTTGATGTTTTCTGCTCTTTAGAAATGGGCAATATGACAAAAATATCATGATGCTTGGAAAACATTTTGGCCAAAGACAATATGTATCATGAAGCGTATTGCTTTGATAATGAACTGCCAGGAAATAAATAAATGATTATTATTTTTTTTAAACTTGTATAAAAATGAATTAGCTAGAGGGGTGGCATAGTGGCGTAGTACTTAGAATTTCAACCTCACAGACGGAAAGTCCTGTGTTCTTACTTGGGTTTCCTCCGAGTGCTCCAGTTTCCTCCCACAGTCAAAGACATGCACATTAGGCTAATAGGTTTTTTTTTTTTTTCAAAATTGCCCCTAGGTGTGAATGTGTGTGTGTGTGTGTTTTGGCCCTGCGATGGTCTGGCGAGCTGTTCAGGGTGTGCCCCGCCTTCATACAGAGGCGGCTGGGATGGGCTCCACGCACCCCGCGCCCCTAATGTGAAAAAGGACATAGCACTAAAAGGAATGGGCACATGAAAAAAATTTTAACAGCAACTTATATTTATAATTGGTTTGTAATTGGTACTTTAAGATAATGTGTTTATTGTGATATAATCTAATACACAGTACAATAGTGATATAAGAACTAAAACTCTGCCTGGTGTGGTGTAATTGGAAAATATTATTTTGTGTGTGTGTGTGTGTGTGTGTGTGTGTGTGTGTGCGCGCTCTCTTTTCCTGCAGACTGTGTTGGTGAGCAGAAAGCGTATAAATGTGACATGTGTGATTATACCAGCTCTACCTACGTTGGAGTGAGGAACCATCGCAGGATTCACAGTTCTGATAAACCTTACAGGTGTGTTTTGGCATTCTCAGTGTCTGGTGTATTAAGGAGTACAGCAGTGACTTCCAAAAGCATGACATCAGCAGGGACTAGCAGTGTATATCAGGTTTTTAAACTGTTTACAAAGCGAAGTTCAGATTAAATCCAATACACTGTTTTCACCAAGTTACACATGGAGCCTGTGGGTGTATGTAATAGCAGTGTTCAACCACAGGAGGGCACTAAAGCCTAAGTTAAGGTTATAAAACATTTCAGGGGAAGTATTTTTGTGGGGTGTATGTAGTTTTCCAAGTGGTAGAGGTTCATGAAAATGGCTCACTGGTGGGCAGTTGTTTTATTTATTCAATTATGTCTCATTAAATGATCAATGCTAAGCTAATTCCTTAACTGATGGCACATTTTACATTAAAATCAGGTCAGAACAAGCTTTGCGTTAATATGTAAGCTGCTGTTATATACACTTATATATGTGTTATTATTAGCTATTTATTAAAAAAATAACTGATTGAGTCACATTAATTGAAGGTTAATAAGTTAAATCATACAAACATATTCACACATCGTGAGATTTACTGCTCCAGAGTCCATATTAACCAGTGTCTTGTTGGCAAGTTATATAACATGAGCTAAGCTGATTATATTTTATGAATTGTGGAAGTCCTGAGATGGACTAGTGTTCCTCGCTAAGCTAGACTCAAGATCCACTGCAACCCTGACTATGATGAAGTGGATCCTGAAGGTACATTATTGGGTGGTTGGGATGGTGGTGGGATCATGATTAAAACACATCCTCTTTCCAGTGTGGTATTAAGACACACACACACACACACACACACTTCTTGCTTTTAGCAGCGTCTCTTTACTCATGCAGACATCTCGCGGGCATTTTGCTTCTCTCACCTACGCCTACTTCAAACAGCCCCTCAGAGACGCGGAGCCCTTTCAACTAGCACTCGCCTGAGCACTGCGTGGTGAGTGGGATGCAGTGGAAGTGGCAGACAGCCCAGTGATTTTCTGTCCTTTGAGGAGCAGAAAAAAAATTAAAGCATTCATCAAGTAGGGGAATTGCAGATGAAACCCATTAAATCTCTTTTGTCGGAGTTCATATGGTGACTGTGTAAATGCTATAATATAAGCTTTTAACCACCAGAGGGCAGTAAATCTTAAGTTTAAATTACCTGATGCATTTATATGATTCACCCATTCAATGAATGCAAGAGAGCAGAGTGCCTTTTGTGATATTAGGTGTGGGTGTGAAAGATACACACACACACACACTTGTTCATTCTCCAGCTCTCAGCAGGACCTCTCTGAGCACGTCAAATTGTCTCTCAACTGTTACACTCCTCTAACCTCCGCATACTTCAAACAGTCCCTCAGAGACGCACGCACCTTTCAACTAACACTTGCCCAAACATCAGTATTTGAGCTCAGAATCTATACAGTTGGCCGCTTGCTTCAGATGCAAAGCTGTGGAATGATCATACATATTGCAGCCAGGCTTGTAAATAAGCGTGCGCACGCACGCACGCACACACACACACACACACACACACACACACGATATATATATATATATATAATCCCCAAATGCATACTGAGAAGAGTAAGAGTCATTTTTGCATGTGTGTTTTTTTATTTTTTTTTACATGTCCACTCTGATCTGTTGCAGGTGCTGTAGCTGTGACTTCGCCACCACCAACAGGAACAGCCTGAGGAACCACATGAAGAGGCACCCACAGGAGCACCAGGCTGTGCAGCTGCTGGAGCAGTACAGGTGAGAACACAGCAAGGCACGGCACAGAGCCGACAGAGAGAAGTCAGCAGCTTGAACTGTTAAATGGCTGAACAGTCAAAACTTTTGCTTTAATGTCAGGAAATAGAGAGCTTGAGTCCTGGCATAACTATTTATGACTGGGGATTCCAACAGAAATAATTGGTTCTGCTGTCTGGCTGGAAAGAATGGCTATTCTCTGTCCTGTCAATCAAATTGACACGTTTAATCATGGGAATTTGTTAGCATGCAGAGCCATATACAGCCCCGTACAACTGACTTGATGATGTTACATGAGTGGCAGGTCAAATAGATGCAGTCGTAAGGAATTCGTTAATTATATCCCAACGACAGTACACACAATCTGATTGGTCGACGCACAGACAAAAAATCGTATTGACTGGGGTCAAGTTAGCAGTTAGCAGTTAGATAGTAGCATTGTGCACTAAGATCTTTAGATACTTTCATAGAAGCATTTAGTGTTTACTTGAGGAGAAAAGGTATACAGGAAATATCCTAAGGGATAAAGACCTACTGAAGTTCTGCAAAGTTGGAAAGCTTTTGTTCATCACAGGAAAGGAAACGAGCTGAATGCTACCAAAGTCGTCACAGACACAGATGAAGACACCTTGTTCAGAAGCAGCTTGGAGATACAAGACAAGACAAAATATAAAAGTAATGACACAAATAATAAAGGTAGTATTTTAAGATTCTTCATAATAAACTACCTATTAACCACATTTGCTGAGTCTGTACGAAGAAATCCCAGCCATTATTCTGTTTCCACAAACTTCACCTTCAGCTCGGTCTGTCCTAAAAACCTTGGGCTGAGATTTTTTTATTTATCTAATGCTTTCTATACTCAAACAGAAATTAAAGAGCTGCTGTAAAATTCTTGAAGCTGTTGCACGTTATTTAAACTTTTTAGCACCGGTTGTTTATATGCTCCCTGTTCCTGGCATGGTGTTCTTGTTAGATTCACATGCAGGAAACATACTATTTATTGGCACTGTGTCTATTTATTATAGTCTGTTTTAAACTTCCATTTTTTGTGTTTGTTTATTGTGGTTTTGTCATTTCCTGAGCATCCAGCGTCATTAGAACACTGTTACTAGGCAACTGGGGACCATGGAAGCCAAAGTGCTTCTGATTGCTCCAGGAAGTAAGGCGTACACTTTAGCTAGCGATTTTATGCTCTAAAAGCAGAAAAGAGATACAGCTGGGACAGCTTATATCAAAAGCCCCATGGTGTCCTAAATGCACACCCAGGAAACATTATTATGCTGTTTATTGTAACTCTTTGTGTGGTGCCAGTGGTGTAGTGGTTAGGGTGCTGGGCTCATGATTGAATCCCTGTTAGACCCCCACTGCTAAACCCCCGGGCAAGGTCTTAACCAAAGTGTGCCTCTGTCCACCCAGCAGTATAAATGGGTACCAGTAAAAATACTGGTAAGGTAACCTGTGATGAACTAGCATCCCATCCTGGAGTAGTTGAACTCCTAGTTGTTTTACACTAAGGAAACCGGGGATAAGCTCCGGACTGATGAGCCAGTAGGGTTGGGTGCAAAAGCCCAACAGACGTTACCTTTACTTCACCTTATTGTCACTCTATCAAAATGTATAATTAATGGTGGAAAATAAGTAGCCCGTACATGTAGGTTTGATACACAGAGTACTTAGTGGACTTCACTTAACTAGCTAACTATTTCACCACTATTTTACATTAGCTGCCACTTTTAGCAGTCAATTAAGTTTCCAGGCAACCAATTCTTGGGACAGGTCAGCACACTGGAGCTTTTATTTGCTTGGTGGGCTAGCTAATGAATTTAACATTTGTCCACCTCTGGCAATTTATCATAGTTTGCCACAAGGCAGATGAAGTGGATATGAATCATAATGAACAGATGTGCTGAACTGAAGGTCACACCGATACTCCAGAGTTACAACTAAATATAGACAAATTGCATTACGTAACACACTGATTTATTCAGTATACAGATAAAACTCAGCTACACTTCCCCCATCTTGTTCTTACTAATTCTAGTCTTCTGTAGCTTCCTAATTAGTTGTTTACCATGTGTGACTGCTGAGAGTTCATCCCAATTCTAATATGTCAATTGTCTGGTGTACTAATATGTCAATCATGGAACACTAGATAAGAAGATAGCTGATAAGAAGATGAATGGATTTCCTTCTTCATCTTTTCCACTTAGGTGCTCTCTCTGTGGATATGTGTGCAGTCATCCTCCATCCCTCAAGTCCCACATGTGGAAACACGCCGGGGATCAAAACTATAACTACGAACAAGTGAACAAGGCGATCAACGAGGCCATCTCTCAGAGCAGCCGGTAAATATCACCTTGAATCGTCTGTGGTTAATTTACTAATTGTTACGCTGGAATCATTCTGTGGCATTGTAGCTTAATACTGAGGAAGCACTTGATCACTACTGCATTATAAAGTGAAATGAAAGGCAAGTCTTCAGAACTTTCCTGTTTCGTATGAACATGGGTATATTTTCATCATCAGGTGTTTTTCACTAACATTTTCAAAGCTGCAGCCTGCAAAATCCATTTGGTAGTTTGCTTAAGCCAGTTTGAAAAGCGTGCATAAAATCGTAATGAATGAACATGAATTCATCAGTTCGTATAAGGCAAGTTAATGGCAATAACAACAGTATACAGATATTACATTTACAGGACAGATATAAACTATTGAACTTCTCAATAGCATAAAAACTAAGCACATCTACACAATATTCAATTCAGTTCAGTTTTATTTGTATACCGCTTTTTACAATTGGCATTGTCGCAATGCAGCTTTACATAGTAAAACAAATTTTAAAAAGAATTTAAACATTTAGGGGCAGTGATGGCCTGGGGGTAGGTTGCTGGATTATTGATCCGAAGGTTGGAGGTTCAAGCCCCACTATCATCGGGTTGTCACTGCTGTCCCCCCAGTGCAGCTAACTGGGTTATCAAAGGCCAGCCATGTCTCTTACTGTCTGTGGTGAGAGGCATATAAAAGAACCATTGCTGATTTTCGTCAAGAGTAGGCTGCATAGCCGTCAGCGTGTTTTTGCCCTGCGATGGCCTGGCGAGCTGTCCTGGGTGTACTCTTCCCTCGCCCAGAGATGGGATGGGCGCTAGCCTCACAGCGACCCTAATTAGGATTAAGCGGTTCAGAAAATGAATGATGAATTTAAACATTTCTTCTACAAACCCTACACATCCCTAATGAGCAAGGCCGCGGTGACGATGGAACAGGGAACGAGGAAGAAACATTGATAGGAACCAGACTCAAAAGGGAAACCTATTCTCATTTGGATTAAACCAGATAAAAATACAAACCATGTAGCAGAAACTTCACTGTACTTTAACATGAAGTCTGTTTGGTTATACCGCAACTGTGAGTCCTAAATCATTTTAGCAAAAGAGTTTATATGATCAGCAGTGAAAAGTCATGTTCCCAGTCTCTGGGTGCACATCTAGGTCCATATGGATCATCATCAGCAGTAGCTAGGGGCTTTTAAGATGAGACCTCCTACCAGCAGGAGTACACCAGGATGGATCACAGGACTCAAAAAGCAGAAGGATCAGAAGGATCAGGATCACCAGCATCCCAGATGCGGGGGGTGGGCTGTTAGGTGTAATGGTAAAAGCAGAGTTTCTTAGTGCCTAGTGCAAGCAGGGACTTCGGCATGGCTGACTATGGCAGCATAACTAAAAAGAGAGAACCAGAAGGAAGGCAGACATGAGGGCAACCTGTGACTTCAGGCAATCAGTCACTCCACTGTAAACGAACCTGGGTGAGCATGTGAGAGTGAGGGAGTGGCAACATCCCAACATCACAGTTTACCAGAAAAGTTTTACCAGAAACCGAAAGTTTCGATTCCCGAACCAGCAGGAAAAGTGTGTGGCGACAGGGGGAGCGAGCTGCACCTTCCCTTCATCCACATTCATGGCTGAAGTGCCCTTGAGCAAGGCACCTAACCCCCAACTGCTCTCTGGACACCCCAGTGTGTGGCAGCCTCTTGCTCCGAGAGTGTGTGCTCACTGTTTGCGTGTGTGTGTGTGTGTGTGTGTGTGTGTGTGTGTGTGTGTGTGTGTGTGTGTGTGTGTGTGT
>JBCNYH010000014.1:8644689-8664555 GCA_039654325.1 Tandanus tandanus
TGTATTTTTGTTTTCGTAAAATGTATTTTTGTTTTCTTAAAATGTATATTTGTTTTCTTAAAATGTATTTTTGTTTTTTTTAAATGTATTTTTGATTTCTTAAAATGTATTTTTGTTTTCTTAAAATGTATTTTTGTTTTGCACTTCCCGGCCACCGTAGTTTTCCCCTTTTTTTAATGAAGAAAGCTGTTGGAGGATTTTCCAGCAAGTCTTTGTTGACAAGATTGTGAACGTTGGTTCTCATCCGAGGCCATTTCTGTTAAACTTTTTAAAGGGTTATGGATTTCATCCTTTTATATGCAACATACCGCAGAATGGACTGTAGTAGAAGAAAAAAAAAGATTGCAGTGGCAATACAAACATGCCAGTCTTGGATGGCTTCCATGCAAACAATTTTACCGACCTAAAATGTGTGAATACAGATACTGTATTTAGAATGCCTTAATGCCTTAACCATTGGAACATTTTTATTAAGAAAAATTTAATGACTACAGGGGTAGCATGGTGGCTAGCACATCTGCCTCACAGCAACAAGGTCCTGGATTTGAGTCCTGGGCTCAGCCAGGGCGTTTTTGTGTGGAGTTTGCATGTTTTCTTAATGTTTGTTTGGGTTTCCTATGGGTACGCTGGATACTTTTCACAATTGCTAATTGGTGGTTCCAAATTGCCCCCATGTGTGAGTGTGAATGGTTGTGTGTGTATGTGTTTCCCTGTGATGGATTGTTGAGCTGTTCAGAGTGTACCCCGCCTTCATCCAGAGTTGGCTGAGATAGACTCCAGATTCCCACGACCATAGTAGGATTAAAGGTGCACATTCACCAGTGAATAGCCTATGTGTTTTATCTTTTATTATCATTTTATTTTGGCTGAATGCAAAGGCTTCTACGCATAACCACCCAAGCTCACGGGTTTAATATCGCTTATTCACCTGTTTTGCATCTTGCACATGAATTGAACAATGATCAAGTAATCACATGGTTAAAGAAAGGCATCATGGTCGATTCCATTTTATTTCCAAGAGAATCCCATGTTTATTTAATACACCACTATAGTCATTCAATAAGTTCCTGGGTGTGCACATCTCAGAGGACCTCTCCTGGACCAATAACACCGCATCACTGGCCAGTAAAGCCCAACAGCGTCTTTACTTCCTCCGCAAGCTGAGAAGAGCCAGAGCCCCAGCCCCCATCATGTGCACCTTCTACAGAGGCACCATTGATAGTATCCTGACCAACTGCATCACTGTGTGGTAAGGGACATGCACAGTGCCCTGTCGTAAAAAAACTACACCCTATAGTGAGAGCAGCTGAGAGGGTTGTTGGCGTCTCTTTCCCCTCCCTCCAGGACATATACCACACCCGCTTCATTCACACAGAAGCCTCTGCATTGCAAGTGATCCCACCCACCCGACTCACAGCTTCTTCAGCCTGGTGCCATCAGGAAAGAGACTGCAGAACCTCCGAGCCAGGACCAGCAGACTGAAAGACAGCTTCATTCACCAGGCTATCAGGAAGCTGAACTCTCTCCCTACCTTGCCCTCCCTCCCCCTCCTGTACCTTGCACACACAAACTCTGAACCTTGACAACTTCTGAACCCTACCCACCTCCCTAGGTAGTGTTACCAGCACACACACACACACACACACACACACACACACACACACACACACACACACACACCATAGAATAGGAATTACACCTGCACTTTATCACTTTATCAGTCTGCTGCTATGTGCCTAATTCTACATTTAAACTTTAAATTTGCACATTGTTTTTGTACTATATTGATCTATTATCTATATTTGTATTACATACAAAAGCTTACAGCTTACAGTTTACACTTCATCTCTCTTACCTTACAAAAGCTTACAGTTTACACTTCATCTCTCCTACCTTTTCTTACCTGATTTTTTTATTATTATTGTTGTCATCATTATTTTCTTTTGTTATTATTTTTTTAATAGTTTTTTGCACTGTTGGCCTTAGAGAGCACTGCAATTTCAAATCCCGTGTATGTCTGGTACATATGGCTTTGACAGGTACAAAGGTAATTTGACTTTTGACTTTGACTTGATATGCCTGGGTAGTAAATGGGCACCAATAAGCGGTTCTGCAAATTAATAAATGAATGAATGACTACAGTTTCTCAAAAAATGTCTACTTTATCCTGGACACCGATTATATGTTTGGAATACATGACAATGGTTTGTGTCCTATCCGAGCCAGATTAACTGTTTAAATTGAAAAGATACAGTAAAACAGGGAAGCTAATTACTCCTGGCAAAATATAACACCTTTTGAGTTCACCACTTGGTACCATTTAATGATTAATAAACCACCAGCTCAGTGTACAATATAACAATGTCACAAATGAGGTTTATATTTAGTATATATGGCAAACAACACTAATGGCAGTCATGCTCCCACAGGTTGCTATGGCTACAGCCATTCATACTGAAGTACTCAGTAGTATGTACTGTATGTAATGCATGGTGGTGTAGTGGTCAGCACATCCGCCTCACGGCAAGAAGGTCCTGGGAACGAAACCCACGAGTGCGGGTTTCCTCCGGGTACCCGGGTTTTCTCCAGCACTCCAAAGACATGCACATTAAGTGTGAATGGTGGTGTGTGTGTTACCTTGCCTTCGCCCAATGCTGGCTGAGACAGGCTCCAGCCTCCCTAATAGGGGATTAGTGAGTGAGTGAGAGAGGATTCAGCCGCTTGCTGAATGGTTGCCATGGTTACACCCAAACGCGAATACTACCATACTAGATAGTATTTTACAGCTAAACTCGTCCTCAGTAACCTGTTAACATGCCATATAGATTATATTATACATAGCTATACGCGTTTAATACTAAATCTAATATGATAAACGTGTTACCAAGACTTTGAGTCGTTATTTTAAGACTTTGAGTTTTGTTTATTATTTTTGATTCAATCTGGTTTATCACAAGCTCCGTCCCCTGTGTGTTTCCACGCGGCGCTGTACTACTGCGAGGAAATGCACAGCGGCAGCCGGACACTTCAGCACCGCTAACCTGCGCGAATGGACTTATCTCACCATTAGCCTCCTGCTAACAGAAGCGAAGAGAAGAGGCGTTGCACTGAAGTTGAATCATTCTGGCTACTTGCTTCCGTCTCCGTATCCTGCACAAAAGGAGGCGTTACCAGACTTCCAACAACCTGCCCCGAGCTCGGAGGAACAGGGTGAGGCTCGAACTCAGGCGAATTTAGTCATTTTTTTAAATGGATTCACTTGCATGCGAAAGACCCAGCGGCACCGTGGCGGCTGTGAGCGTGAGGCCGGGATTCGAGGCAGGTGCGGTGGCGGCGCGATCAAGAAAGAGCGGTGCTGTAGAGGCCTGGCTGGAAAAGGAAGCAGTCACAAAGATGCATATATGAATGTTTGCATTAAAAAAAATCTCCCTGTTTGGAGTTGTGTGGCACCGGTTTTCATCTTCTGCATCTTACCTGGAAGCAGACTGTTTTATAAAATAGTGCATTGGCTATAAATTGTGTTTAGACGCTTAAGACAGCTATGCCAAGCCATCATGCTGGATAACAGTATATTTCTAAGCAGTAGAAATTATATATGGAAGTGGGTTTATATTTATTTATAGACATTATTTCTAGAAGTGGACCTATAGAAGTGTTCCTCAATAAATAAATTACCAACAATTATACCCTTGTGTCATTTTGCCTAATTGTTTTTTTTTTATTATCTACTTTTATTACTTGTATAAAAATCTGATGATGTTTTAGGTCATTGTTATGATGTAGAGATATAGAAAATTTTGTGGCATGGTGTACTGATTAGCAAGAAGGTCCTGGGTTCGAGTTCTGGGCCCCAGCGAGGGTGTTTCTGTGTGGAGTTTGTATGTTCCCCGTGTTTGCATGGGTTTGCTTCGTGTACTCCAGTTTCCTCCCACAGTCCAAAGCCATGCACATTGCTCCAAATTGGCTGCTGGTGTAAATGTGCAAGGGCGCTGGCCCTGCAATGATCTGGCGAACTGTTCAGGGTGTACCCCACTTTCGTCCAGTGTTGGCTGAGATGGGCTCCAGCCTCCCTATGACCCTAACAGGATAAGGTGGTTTGTCGAGTGAGTGAGCGATATAGAAAATTCTAATGGATACACAAATTTTCAGGCACCACTATTTTATGGCACTGGATATCAGGGGTGTGCTGGATATTCTACACTATTCTTTTTACCAGTAAATGTCTTTTCAAGGGTAATATGTAAACTTTCAGTCCGGTATAATAATGCATGATTCAGGTGTGAGATAAAGCCAGATGACATCTAACTAATTTGCATTAATTATTAATTTTATTAATTAGGGCATCGTCACAATCATTTGCATATAAAAATATATACATTATGTGTAATGCATATTATTTACATAACAAACAGAATTTCTGAAGACAGAATAGAAATAGTTTTATCAAAATAGATACTGCTTACTACCAATAATGGGTGGCATGGTGGTGTAGTGGTTAGCACATCCACCTCACAGTAAGAAGGTTCTGGGTTCCTCGTGGAGTCCCTGTCTGAACAAGAGAGTGTGTCGTTTGTGTGTTTTCCCTGTGCTTGCGTGGGTTTCCTGCAAGTATTCTGGTTTCCTCCCTCAGTCCAAAGACATGCACATTAGGCTAACTGGCTGTTCCAAATTGTGCCAAGATGTGAGTGTGAATGGTTGTGTATGTGTGTTGCTCTGCAATGGACTGGTGAGCTGTTCAGGGTGTACGTCACCTTCGTCAGAGTCGACTGAGGTAGGCTTCAGCCTCCAGTGCTAGTAGGATAAAGCGGTTCGGCAAAAGAATGAATAATAATAAGAAAAAATAGTTTATTTCCTAATTTTGTTTATGGCAAAACAATTTGTCAATCCATTTTTCCAAAACAGTCAAACTATTTCCATATTTATAATAATGCTAATAATACAAAATATTTTCTACTAGTCAAACCAAAGAAGTGGTAGTAAGTAGTCCCGACATTGACATATAATTAAATGGTCATGGATAGAATAATGTGCCCAAGTTAAAAGTTTAAAATAAAGGAGTGATAATTGTGTGGGTGGGACATATGCTCAAAAAAATTCACTCAAGGGTTATAAAAAGCCCTAATAAAGACCTGATCTTGTTTTGTTTGTTCAGTAGAGAGCAGATATCAAAGCTTTGGACATTTTACTATGTGTTGTGTCCAATGTTTGGTGGCAACATGCATACAACTATCCTTGTGTCCTTGTGTTGTTTTGGCATTGAATAAAAGCACGCAAAAGTTATGTTTAGAGAATTGGATTACAAGAGATCTTAATCCCTATGTAAAATCAATGCTGTAGACAAATGACAAATACATTCTTAAGGCAAATATGCTGGATAAATTTATACTTCTATATACTAACATGCTTAGGGGTATGATGAACCTTAACCAAAAATTAGGAATTCATCAAACTTTAGCATTTCGTTACCAGCCACAGTGGCATCTCTTACTTTCATTCCGTTGTTTATAGCATCCCATGCACTGTTCAAGTCCTCTCCTGTAAGAAGCTGCTCCGGTTTGTTTTGTGTTTCCATTTCCTTGGAATAATAACCTCAAAGTCCTAAAAAGACCTAAAAGTCAAGAAAAAGAGTTCATGGCAAAGAACTCTAGGCCGACAACTGCATCACTTTTAGTTTCAACAGCGACTTACATGTTATCTCTTTTAAGGTGGAATTACAGGACAACACAGTTTGATATGATATAGCTTCTCCAAAAACTGTAGAGGCTAGTGAAAATGTAAAAGTAGTGATGGTCCAGCTGCAAAGTTCACTTTTAATGTAAATGAAGAGGGTCTGTTGCGACTTTTTAAGGCCTTCTCCTTTTATCTCAGATGAGCGCACATGATTTGGGAGGCCGGAATGGATTATGATCAAAGCAGGGGAGCATGGGATGTATAGCACCAGCAGACTTGGCAGAATCATAATGGTTTATACCCCATGATTCATAATACCCCATTATCCCCTACTCCATTGCCTAACATATAAAAAAACATGCATATTAGGTCAACTCATAATCATGGGCTACTCATAATTGCCCATAGGCATGAATGTGAGTGTGTATGTTTGTTTATGTCGGTTACTTCTTCAGGATGTACTTCGCCTCTCTGAGATTTATGGCATTTATCAGACACCCTTATCTAGAGCAAATTAAAAATAATTTTATTATTGTTATTTTTAAAAATCTCATTTATACAGTAAAAAGTGATACATCTAATTTATGAGCAGTTAAGGGTTATGGGCCTTTCTCAAAGGCCCAACAGTGGTAGCTTGGTGCTAGAACCTCTGACCTTCTGATCCCTAACCCAGAGCCTTAACCATAGAGCCACCACACTGACTCTCTCAAAGTCAGCTGGGATTGGCTCCAGTTTCCCTACGACACTTAAAGGATAGGCAATGCAGAGAATGAATGAATTAATTTTTATGATATTAGGTTAATGCACCTCTGTCTCTGTGTATTTCAGGATCTGTGAATGAAAATGACTGCATTAAGGCAGAGGAAAAGCAGTAAAGTGAAGGAAGTGGGTCCGGAACCCCAGAGTCAACGCTGTGAGCATACAGGGAACATGGATAAAACTTCTGGTCAGTCATATTTTCTTATCATGGCCTCAGAAAGTCAGCCATTGCACCAAATAGACCATAAAAATACCATAATGGATTTTAAATAACATTTATTGATGTCTGATCCAATATCATGGTGTAATTACATTGATGTTTTCAGAAGGCACATCATGGTGGACAGTGATGTGTGTTATCGTCGGGTCTATAGTAGGAGTTAGTCTGGGCCTGCTGTGTTGCATCTATGTGGCTACACTTCACGAAAATGACCTGTGGTTTTCCAATATAAAGGTAAGCTTTCACTGTAATGTGTCCATTCTTTTATTATATGAAGAACATGATCCCACACATTCATCTATATTATTTAGAAATCATTTGAACAAAAAGAGTGGCCTGGAGCATTGGAAATTATGGACTGGCCAAATCCAGATTTAAATCCACTTGAACAAATATTGGATTTATTTGATTAACAAATTGTTCATTCAAAGATTTCATCTAAAGACGGTCTTTGGTAAGAGTTGCAAACAATCTGGAGCACAGTGCTACAGAAACTGTGGGTGTGTGTGTGGGTGTGTGTGGGTGTGGGGGGGTTTCTAATAAACTCTACTACAGGCGTATATGAACTGAAATACAGTGGGTTGCAAAAGTATTCACCCCCTTGGCATTTTTCCTGTTTGTTTGTCTTACAACCTGTAATTTAAATGGATTTTGTCTTGGATTTAATTTAATGCATCTGCACAAAATTGTACAAATTGGTGAAATAACGTGGTGGGCATATGTTGCCATTTTACATGTATCTCAACCAGAATAAGGGTATAGTAAAGGGAGTTTGGTCACCCGCAAAACTAAAAAGGGAGAAAATGAAACTGATGGTGGGGCAGGAGCTTTATAGATTTGTATTTTTTTAATGGATAAATTTTAATTTTATAAATGTAATTTTTTTGACTGATCTACTGAAGTAGAACATTGGACCTGAGCTGTTTTGTAGACATACCAATAGTATAGGAGTAGATACTGACCTTTTGGTGAGTGTAAAGGACAAGAGAATTGGAGACTTATAGAGATGCTGTGTGTCCTTCTGCACTGAAACTATGATAGAGCTTTTAACTGTGTGCACTGCAGAAACACTAATCAGGGAACGAAATCAACAGTGGCAAGGTGGTTTAGTGGTTAGCTCATCCGCTTCGCAGCAGGAAGGTCTTGGGTTCGAGTCCCGGGCTTGGCAAGGGTGTTCCTGTTTAGAGTTTGCATGTTCTCCTCGTGCTTGCGTGGGTTTCCTCTGGATACTCCTTTTTCCTCCCTCAGTTCAATAACATGCGCATTAGGCTAATTGGCTGTTCTTAGGTGTGAGGGTTAATCATTGTATGTGTGTTGGCCCTGCAATTGTCTGGTGGGCTGTTCAGGGTGTGCCTTGCCTTTTGCACTGTGTCAGCTAAGATAGGCTCCAGCCTTCCCAAATACGATTAAGTGGTTCGAAAAATGAATGAATGAATGTATGAAATAAATTGTATGATGATAATTTTAGCCTAATAAATAATATTATTATATTAAATAATAATATTCATACGGATCTTAGATCACCACATGCAAAACGGACTTAAATTTACTCATGACTGTAGTATATTACTGATACGTTTAAATTATACAATTGAGAATCTTGTATCATTTTGGCAGATAAAAAATATGGCTGTAACTTTTTTTTTTTTAACTATTGGCCACTTGGCTAGTAGGCTAAAAAGTTTATTTTGTTCCCTGCTTGTAATGTAGCAGTGGAGACAGTGTGGTGTTTTGTCAAGCTGCTGTGATAGAAAATCGTGTGCTTATATAAAATAATCTAAAAGTGATTGCAGCACCAACAAGTCTGAACTATTTGAGGTTACTCACATTTTTAAGGCAGCAGGTGAACATTTGTCTCTCAGTTTAACCAACTTGAAATTGTTTAGAGTAAACTTTAGCATTGATGAAAAATGTGGAGCCAATGGTGTAGAGGTCAGGGTGCTGGGCTCATGATCGGGTGGTCATGGGTGCGAATCATTGTAAGACCTCCACCGTGCTAAGACCTCCTCTGTCAACAGAGTAGTAAAACTTGGCACCAGTAAAAATCCTGGGAAGGCAACCTGCAATCGACCCACGTCCATCCAAGAGAAATCGAAACTCTAGTTGCTTTATGCCATAGAAACAGGGCTAAGCTTCGGCCTGATGTGAAACCCCCACCCCCCACCCCCCGGCAGACTTTAGCAATATTGATTTTCCCTCACTTACAGTTAATCGTAAACCATCACCATCATGTCAAATCATTGTACCAAGACAGAAAAATGAGCATTCAGTCTTTTCAGATTTAAAGGTGCCCATTCACTAGTGAAAAGTACATGTGTTTTATCTTCCATTTTCAGCTCATTTTGGCTGAATACAAATGTTTCCTGGTGAAACCACCCAGCTCACAGGCTTAGTATCTGTTATTCATCTGTTTTGCATCTTGCTTTGGTTCTGTGTCTGTTTACGAAAACAATAACAGAGGAATAATCTTGCGTATGAGGACAGAAGCACACTTGTGGTTGAGACCTTGCCCAGGGAACTTAGCATGGTGGGGGTCTAATGGGGTTTCAAACCCACAGCCTCTCCATCTTGATGTTAAGTAGATGAGAAATGTTAAGCACATCCATTAGATCTAAACCCATGAAAATAAAACTGTTAGGGTTGCTCTGTAGATATTTTTAGTTTAACCCACCGACGTGTCTCAAGCATCACTATATTACATGCAGTATAAAATTTACTTTCATGCACAAGTTCTTCCAAGGCTGATTCCTTTGATTTTGCTTTGAACTCTGTCACTTCTGGACAAGCTAACGAAAGAGACTTGCAAAAGATGAGATGAATGTGTTTACCTGGTATTTCAAGCAAAGTCCCAGCTGAGAAAAGATTGTACATCTGACATTCTCCAGGAAATTAACTGACCTTTTTATTAATCATATGGGTTTCACTGCATAATCTGAAACTGAGATATTTGCACCCAGATTGTAACTAATCTAATCTGCTGTATAAAGCAGTCGAATATAAAAAGAAATATTCATTCAGACATTTTGATGCAGTAAAGGCCAAAGCAATAGTTTAATGGCACAACCGTCTTTATTACACCAGTACAGCTAAAGCTTCACCTCTTTAGATTGCAACCTGTTAATAGGGCATTTGAGTAATTGCTCACATTACCATAGCAACTAGTAATGCACTGATATGAAACTCACTGCTTGATACTTATATTAAAATAATTTTACATTTGTGAAACATTTCAGGCACTTGAAATCAAAATAAAAGTGAAGTATACTCCCAGACAAATTACGGAGTCACCACACTCAGAGCTGTTCACATAGCTTTGTTTTTGGGGGGTTTTTTCACTTCCTATCAAATAAAAAATTGTAGATACATCAAGCAGTTTTTGCTTATAGTGTTCTGACTTCATGGGGCTGGTGGTGTATTGGATATGGGGTTAGAGTGCTGGGCTCACGAGAGGGTGTGGGTTCAAATTCCCCACCGTGCTAAGACCCTTGGGAAATGTCTCAACCACAAGTGTGCCTCTGTCCACCCAGCAGTATAAATGAGTACCAGTAATAATACTGGGAAGGTAACCTGCCATGGACTAGAGTCTCATCAGGGATGAGCTCTGGCTGTGATGAGTCAGTAGGCTCTTGTGTAAAGGCCCAGCAGACATTCTTCATGAAACACATGTCAAACATGATACTGAATTGCTCCAATCACATTGTTACATCGAAGGAAATCGGAGAACATCGGTACCCATAGGAGAACATCAGAGGACATTGTAGAATTTCGGGGAAAACTTTGGGGAAGAGGGAAATATTTTGGGAGTGTTGAAAAATTTGGTGGGTTTTTTGTGTGTTGGGAGTACAATCAATAAATAAAATCAGGAGTAAAATTGGTATATATCAGAAAAAAATCAGCTGAAATATTGGACTAACATCAGACTAACATCGGAATATGATTGGCTCACATCGGGATCATGATAAATATCATCAACCTTAATGGTAAGGAAGGTTTTTATTAAATGGTTGATTAAGTAGAAGAAGAAACTATTAAATCATCTTTTTTGGGGAGAAAACTATGGAATCATCAATAAACAAAAACCACAGTTTACACATTGTTACTCCATCTCAGGCTTTTATGACAACCTGAATACTTTGACTGATTGACTGAATGTAAGATGAGGCTAGAACTTTATTCTGGTGCTCTTCTAACAAAGCATAATAAGGTGGCTGTCTGAAAAAACAATCTCATTTTTAATGCAGCGTTTTATGTCAGGTAAAGGACCATGGGAGATGGCAGTCATTACCTCAACACTCTACACTCTGCTCTTGTGTATGTTGAAATTTTGGAGACTTTTTTTTATTCCATTGATAGAAAACAGGTTCGGTGATGATAGACATTTTTTGATGCATTTTGCCACAGAACAGAGAGTGTTAAAGCTTTTCTTCAGGAAAGGCATATCAACTCAGTGGCATGGCCAACAAACTGTCCCGATGGATCTGTGGATCTCAATCCAAATACATTTATGGTAGAAATAAAAAAAAAAAGATTAAATTTGTCAACCACAAGGCTATTCGGATTGGAACCAGCTTGATGGAGCATATTGTTTTTCATTAGTGAAGTCCACGCGTTCACACTCCATGACTGATTATCTTTAGCTCACTGTAATCTTGTTTTCTCCTATTCATGTGTTAGTTTTTTTTCTTTTTTTTATAGGTATACTGCATTTTATTCAGCTGAATTTTATACAAGCCTGTCACAAACATTAATTTATTTGTCTGCCTGTTTGTTTTTTATCTGTATTGTTCATTTGAGTTTTCTATCATGTCTGGCATCGATGTCTGGTTTCCAGCAAAAGTGAAAATGGAGAAAATTGAATTTACTGATTTTTTTTTAGATTGAGCATCACAGACCTTTTAACAGCTTGGATTCCATTACTGACTCTGTCTGAATTGATTAAGCTGATTATATTGATTTTCTAACGTTTATTAGTTTTTATACTACAGACAGAGAACCCTATTTCAAAATCTCTTGTCATTCATTGCTAGAATTTATAGGATTTGGCAGACGCCCTTATCCAGAGCAACTTACATTTATCATTGTCATACATCTGAGCAGTTGAGGGTTAAGGGCCTTGCTCAGGGGCCCGACAGTGGCAGCTTGGTGGTACTGGGACTTGAACCCCTGACCCTCAGATCAGTAACCCAGAGCCCTAACCACTGAGCCACTACTGCCACATTAAAACAGTAAAATTTGATTTAATGATCACCGTATTCTTCCTCTAAAGTATATAATCTAAATATGGTATGCAAGGGAAATACTGTCCATTAATGTAATGCTTTTAGTGTGACATTCTCACTCACTCACTCACTCATTTGCCGAACTGCTTATTTCCACTGGTGCCAGGCCACCACAGGGCAACTATTCACACTCACAACTATACTGTTTCCATTTGCACTTCCTTTTACAATTACAAATACAATTCCATTTGCATTGGATGCAGTGGTAGACTGCGTTAAGTAACAGTGAAGTCCTACGGAACCCATGTGACTATATACATCACAGTAGCATGAATGCTCAACCTTGCCGTGTATGCACTAAGATGTGTCCAAATTCCCTGAAACATTTCACAATATTTTACACTGTAGATTTTGAAAGAAAGATTTTTAATTCCCTACAATCTTGTGATGAGAAATGTTCATTTTGAATTGACTAACAATTCTCTCATGAATTTTGGCACAAAAGGGAAGGCCATGACCAATTCTTGCTTGCAAAGGCTGAGCCTTGGTTGGATTATACTATTATACCCAATTCTGACACCGCACATACTACCAGTTACTTTTGGATTGTTATTTGAGAATTCTATAAACTTTGTCTGATTTTAAGTTGAGTATGTCACAGGCATCACATTGTAACTTAGTTATATTTTGTATATATAAACAAAGTTGACAAAAATTTAAATATAGATTAATATTCAGAGTTCTTTGTTTTCAATTTCGATAAATGGGGAATTGTTGTATAAATGGGAATTAGTATTTTTTTCACTCTTTGCTATTATAGAACTTGAAGGAGATATTAAAACATTGATGTGAATGAAAAAGCAGCTCTGTGGTTATAAATTATTGAGGAACAGGTTTATTTTGTGCTGTTCTCGGAGTTATTACTTAATATTTGTCACTCACACACAGGCTTTCTTTGGAAAAGGGTGATTTATTCTGCAAATGTGGTGAATAAGTGTTTTGCTTTCTCAAATAATTTTCATGTATTAATACTGGACAAGAGATTATATAACAGCTTCCAAAGCTATAAGAGAATTTCAGAGGAGAGCCAAGTAGCTGTCATGTTCAGGCAGAAAAATGCCTTTTGGTCAATGTTCTCAACTGTCCCCAGATCAGATCTTTCCCCAGATCAGATCATGGTTCAAACAGTTGATTATTTTGGCTGGGTGATTTATCCTCATACTCTAAAGACATACTGTATTCTACATTATTTGAGTACATGTGCAAGACAGGGTAGTAATGGGGGTAGTACTTGGGCCATGAAACACATGAAACTGTGTTCCTTTCCTGTCTCTGAGATTACACAGCCGTGTGCATTTATTAGAAATATAAATTGTCCTGTCTTCCACTTTACAGACCAGGTGTAATATAAATCATATTATTTTAAATATGTTACATAACCAAGCTGTTCTTTCTTAGAAGCATCACTTAATAGGAATTACTGTATTTTGTAATGCATGTTAATATACTGCATACTTGATATGACACGATATGTGTCTTTGTGCCATATTTTAATATGCATAACTATTATTTGACATAATCCAATGAAACAGGTATCAACAATTTGTGACAGTTAAAAGCCTGACCCTGTATGTAATACCCATATTCTTATTTAGCCATGTACAGTTCATATTCATCTGAGCATATTCTTATTTAACTAATGTGTCATCCTGTTATATTATTAATTATTAGGGACCAAGCACTAAAGCTGCATAGATACCCATTAAGCTGCTGTGGCAGCCCATAGAATGGTATGGTGAATAATATTTTAGTGTAGCTGCCATTTTTACCAATATTAGTACAGGGATCTTTGGACCAAGACTCCCATAAGTGATTAGAGTGGAGTTTTGGAGTTTTGATTTTGAAGACTGGTTGCTTGTTACAGCCAATTGAATTCGCCAGCAAAGCTGCCAAGCAGTAAGTGTGGTCATAATCACTGTAACTGTTTGATGTACCAATCCCAAACATGGTACACAGGCTCAGTACTCCTACTTAAAGACCTCGGGGGAAAAAAGCAGTGCTGTAATTAGTAAAAACACCAAATCAATAACAATTGATGTGTTTGGGTTAATAATAATAATAATAATAATAATAATAATAATAATAATAAATTAAAATAACTTTTCTTTTGGCAATGGTTCTTGGACTCTCCAGAGGCCAACAGTGCAGCTTACCCCAAAGAGCTTCCTCCGGGGCAGATAGGGCAGCTTCCGGCAGAAATCTGTCTCCAAAATTCAGCATGGTGACTTCCATTCAAGACCTCACATCCGAGGTTTACAGGGTATCCTCTGTCCAAGAGCTGGACGAAATGACCTCCATACCAAAGCTTACATATTAACTCGAGAGGGCAACCTTTTAATAAAAATTTTGTGGCAGAGGCCTACAGGGTAGCCTCTTCTGCAGAGCTCTCCTCACCTTTTGAAAACATCTCTCTACTACCAGGCTTTGTTGATGTCACGATTTCTTCACTTCCCTTGTTTGCAATGTTTTGACTCCAGTGAAGACGTTGTCACTCCTTCACTCTGCTTCTTGTGTCTCATTTAGTGCTCCTGCTAACACAACATGCACCATTATGTGGCACAGTCAAGTGGTTAAACAAATAATATATATTTTTTCCTTATAATGTAAGGGCAAGATGTTATTTCTCATAGTTAAATCATTGAGCGACGACTTGGTATCTTGCTGTGGAGGTCAACATCATAATGGGCTACATAAAAAACTATTAGTTGAGAGGATAATGAATATGGCTACACAGTCGTTCCCTTTTTGGGAATTCATATCCATTACTTGATAGTCTACATTATTGCACTTTACTAGCTTACTAGATCATTATGTTAATTATGTTAATAACTTTTTAGCTAATGAATGCATCATTTGTCCACCCTTATAACCTTGTACCATTTATTATAATTGTTTTTATGAAGAAGTGCAAACAGGACTTTTAGCTAGATCCAATGTCAGGATTTCTCATATGTCTATAAACAGTTTATTCTTGTTGTTTCCCTTGAATTATAGGAACTGTGCAAGAGAAGTTTTGTATTTGTTTTTGAATGATGGCAATAGTTCTTGGTGGTGTATCATTGGCATTGCTATACATACACTCATTCTGCGAGTGCAGTAGAACACATTCAGCATGTGCTAGTCCACTTATAAAAAGGTCACGTTGAGGTTTAAATCAAGTCCAGCCGTGACTTTCATGGAAAGAACAGAAGTGAAGCAAACGTGTGCTGTGTAGTATTTTAAGATTCGGTTATGACTCATTCTCCACTGTCATTTGTTCTCTCGCTCGATAATCGTGGGAGCTGCTTCACTTTTTGAAAGAAGAAATAACCAGGGCTTTTATTCTCAGCATGTTCCTTGTCCCCCACCCATGGTTAAATGCCTACTGGAGTGCATCAGGGCTCATGGGAGTGCAAGTGCTTTTTTTGCAGTGAAAATTCTCACTGCTGGAAATCCATTTTTCTTGATCTTTGAGAGAGTGCACTGAGGAAGCAGGCTCATCAAAGCAGTCTACATTGTGGTTGGAGGAAAAAATACACAGCGAAAACAAGGTGTTCTGTTGAGGTGCAAGTCTAGGTCAAAATGAGTCAGGCAAAGTTATTTTGGGTACTTTGGGTTAAGCTAAGATTACCTTAAAGTGAACCAGATATCTTGGTGTCCTATGAACTTAGGGCTTTTACTCTCTGGATTTTGGCTATATGTTGTTGATGTTCAAACATTGTGATAAAATGGATGGATGTCAGTATGGTATTTCCTCTGGCATAACGGTGTGTGAGACACAAAGCATTTGTAGCCAGGACTCGCTTGAATTCGCAGTGTGTGAAGTCATATCCATGACGGTTTTAGCACATTGTGGACATCCAGATCTCAAACCGGAGCTGGTTTTAGATCATTAAAAAAAAAAAAAAAAAAACACTCAGACAAATGCTTTAAGCATTTTCCAAGTGATGTTCCAAGTCTTTAGCTTTCTTTTTCCATTTTTCCTGCAAACACCCAAAGGTCACCAGTTGTGCTGCTCAAATACCTTCCTTTCTATCTCAGCTGTCTTGGCTGGTTGTTGAACAGTCAGTTCTTTTCGGCTGACTGTTAGTTTGTGTGCCTACACAAACCTCACAAATTTGCACTGATCTCATAAAATATCTTGTAAAATTTGGATCTTTTTACATGAGTTAGGAGTTAGTAGCACTGTTTGAGCCAGCTCCTCCTTCAAGACCGGAAAAAGACAGGCTGGATTCATTCACTGAATTGTTCACTGATCCTCAGTGGAAGACAAGTTACAGATCCCAGAAAGGCAGAGAAAACTACAATGGAGGCAAGACGCAGAGGCAAGAGCATGCAAGAGAACATTCTGGACGGTGGATATTTGGATAGCTCTCAGATAAAAGAACACAGCAAGGTCTTGACTAGTGGGAAACAGTGGGTGGACAGAAGTTGTCGGAACTCTTCATGGAGGAGACTTAATGAGTTGAGCTGTTGGGAGACTGTTGGCATGGTGGCTGGTTTCATGTTGGCAGGAGTGATCGGACTCTTCCATGCTTGGCATGTTTACTCCATCCATGAAAACCTGCTCTGGTTTTCACAGCTGGAGGTAAGAAGGACCACTTTGTATATAGGTGCAAGTCTGTAGATCTTTGTGTGTCGTGTTTGGTAAATGTTAATCTTCCAACCTTTGTATGTCTAATTATGTCTAGAACCTAGATAGATAGATAGATGCTAGTGTTTCACTGAGTTATTTATTCATAGTCAGATATGTCTAAGAGTATGCTGCATTAAATTTACTTAAAAAAATAATGATATTCTCAAAACCACAAACAAGCAATATTGGAAGTTGAAAGCAGCTTTGGTGCAAACTTTATAATGAGCTCTGCTGTCAGAAGGCTGCAACTGTTACTTGATTATTTTTCAAGTGGATTTAAAGTGCATTTTTTCCTATGTTTTGAAAAGACACATTAGCATGTTTTATATTTCATTACCTCTTAATGAAACGGAAGAAACATTGCAAGTTGTAAACGGTGGAGCAAAAGTCGGGTCCGTAAAACAGGGAGGAATAGTGAACTTAATAAAATGTGTTATGTTGGTTCATTGCCTCTCAGACTGTAAATGACTTCATATAGTTTCGATACATTTGTCCATTTATGCATTCATCTTCAAAAACCACTTCCTCCTTGCCAGCGTTGCCGTGGTAACACAGAAGGCATGGACACAAGTTCATCAGAGTTTTGATTTGTTGTTACTGGGTATTTTGTTTGACCTGTGCTGGAGGTCATCTTCTTCATACCCATTTAAATCTATGCTAAAGAGAAGGGTTTGCTTTAAGAACTCATTTAACCAGCCATAGTTATTGCACCTGTTTGCCTCCAACTTTTATTGTAATTTTATTATGCCAACATCTGTCTGAAAATAAGGTACCGCTTAAAAAAAGCATCTGGTACATACTCAGAAGACACCGTATGTCATAGCTTTTATTTTACCCTCTGCTCATTTGTCATATTTTGGATTTCTTGGCAGGAAGTGGAGCGTGAAATCTCCTTTCGGACAGAATGTGGACTCTACTACTCCTACTACAAACAGATGCTTAGTGCCTCATCGATACAGGAAGGTATGGAGATTTATTCAGTTTTGAAGGCTGCTATCCAAATGGCCTGAAGGCTCTGTTGTTTTTTCCCTATAATAGGGAAACATTGCCACATTTTTACGTAGATGCTTTTATCCCAAGTGATTTGCAAGTCCGGCAAAATCCAGTTGCGAGTCCGGCAAAATCCATTCAAGTTGCCTAGCATTTAAATGGAGCAGACAGCAGTACAACTACTGCCAAGCTAAATGTCCATCAATTCTTGAGATTTAAGTGTAAATCGCAAGTACATGCCATGGCTGGGGTGAGTGCTTTCTTTTTTACCCCCCACAGACGCAAAACTAACTATAGAAGAAAAATAGAGTGACATGTGGTCTGAAATGAACAGCAGTCAAATTTATTGTAACCTCAATTTGTTCTCAGATAAAAAGTATACCCTGATCAGCCATAACATTAGCACCACTTGACTGGTCTTCAGCAGTGTAGCCCTTGTCAAAGTCACTCAGATCCACACACTTGCTCGTTTTTCTTCCTTCCCACACATTAACTTTAAAAACTGATTGTCAGCTTTTTGCCAAATACATCTCACTCACTGGCAGATACCACTGTATTCAGATAATCAGTGTTACTCACTTCACATGAGGCCACATTGTGATGCCTAAACGACTGGGTCTGGTCATCTCCAAAATTGCAGGTCTTGTGGGGTGTTCCTGGCATGCAGTGGTAAGCACCTTTCAAAGGTGGTCCGAGGAAGGACAGCCAGTGAACTGGCAAGAATGCCATAAGTGGACAAGTCTTATTGACGCACGTGGGGAATGACGGCTAGTACAAGGGGTCTGAACCCACAGAATTGTGCCATCCTTAATTATTGGCATGTGTCATGAAATAATCATTACAATGAAATGGTACTTACAGAAAGAGTTTGCCTACATGGCAGCTTTTCAGTTGGCTTTGTTCAACCATTCACCAGACATTACTTTCACCGATGTGAGTAGTTCAGCTGGTGGAGGGATATGAGTAATGCGTGCTGTCATACCACCACTGAGGTACATCATGCATCTGTGAAATGCGTTATGCTTCAACATGCATACCAGATGTAAACTTTTGTTTTTGTGTTATTGTCTCTGGTTGTTGAATTACTTGTCTGCTCGTCAACTACAAAAAGAAAACAGATTTCACTGGGTTGTCCACCCTAGTGATTTGTTTGCGACTTTGTCTGTGAGGTACTGTATATTACTTTTAATTTGATCTTATCTAGAGATTTCACAATAGCACATTCCTAAAACCCCTCTGATTATAGTTTTTAAAGAAAACCATAAGCTTTAAAATGATTTATCCAATATCCAGTCCACTGTTTTTTGCCAGTATCAGCCTGACACTGACACAATCTATCAGATCCTAGCCATGGCTACTCTGTCAGCTGATTGTTGATTGTTGACCAGAGAAAATCAGGTTATGGAGGGGAAAAAAAGAAAAAAATATATATAAACATATAATTATGTAAAATACTGATAAACACAATAAGGAGCAGAGCAAAAAGTTTCCTCAAGTGTGTAACAGGAAATTTAGAGCCATGAGCTCACTGCCCCCTTCCAGACTATCAAGTTTCACAGTCAACTTTTAAATGTCACTTTCATAGTAGTGAGATGTTGGAAGCATTGCAGAAAAAAGGAGCCCAAAAATGAAGTGCCTGCTCTTCAGCAAGCATCATTAGAACTAAAAGCATTGTATTTTGGTCAGATGAGTCTTTAATATATCAAATTATTTTGGTAATGTTTAACATCTGCATGCTTATACATGCAATAATTCTGAGACTGCATACAAGGAGAAGCACCTGATAGTCATTGCACACCATGAAGTAGGATCACTGATGCTTTGTGGCTGTTTTTTGGCGGCTGCTTGAGAAGACTGATCATGTTGTGCATTCTGCTAAGTACCAGGGCAATCCCATTCCAGAATCTGGTTGCCTATGCTGTGCATTTCTGCCAGAGAGAGCTTTGATCAAGATGATGTGCCAAATTAGAAATTACTTTCAAATGAAAGCCAAAATGGGTCATGAAACACAAAATAAAAAAACTGAGAAACATGTTGTCTGAACTGGAGAGAGACGTTCATGAACAAGCTTAAGAATATAAGGGATCTTAAAATGTTTTACATGAAGGAGTGGACCAGGATCCCTGTAAAAGTGTCGACAACCGTGTTTAGCATGTTAGCATGTGTTAGCATGTCGGCTTCTTCTTCTTCTTCCTTTTGTCTCATTTGCATGAAAAGTACCAATGGAGGTTTTAGTGTCATCATCATCTTCTTCCGCTTGTTCCGGGGTCAGGTCGCGGGGGCAGCAGCCTAAGCAGTGAGGTCCAGATGTCCCTCTCCCCAGCCACTTCCTC
>JBCNYH010000014.1:8681163-8700706 GCA_039654325.1 Tandanus tandanus
TCCTCCCATAAAATTTAAAGCTGATCATATCAAGGATGAAGCTGATTTCATGGACAGAAAATAATTGTTCAAAGTAGCAGGAAATTAAGTACTATTCAGAAATATGAACTGCAATATTGCAAAAAAGAAGAAAAAAAAGCTTATTATAAAGTATTTTATAAATTATACAATAATTATTATTTTTAGCACAGCAAAAAAAATGGGCTTAAAAACTGAACTTGTAAGGCTAAACATAAAAGCAAAGTGGCAAACACTTGCATATTCTGAGCCATATTTATCAGAAATAGTCATTTGTGGATTCTGGTAATTTGTATCTATATGTTTTGGCTAAATCGTGTTTCAATACAACACACACACCCTTAATAGATTTTAGTAAGCACCATACACCCTTCAGCCATAACATTAAAAACATTGGGACCACTGACAGGTGAAGTGAATACTAACTGCTTATTAACCTCGTTTGCTCGGTCTGTACAGAGAAAGCTCAGCCCAAGGGATTGTTCAGACTTGTAAAAGCGAGGTTTTGTGCAAGCCCAATGGCTGAGATTTCTCTGTACAGGCCGAGCAAACATGGTTAATAAGCAGCTTATTATATGCCATATTAAAATGTAATTTTAAATGAATCGTTATTAGCCTGCTTCTGAACATTCATCTCTGTAATGGCTTTGATAGTGTCAACATCATTTCTGATTTGCTTCAGAGTGGGCGGCATTCGTGGGAGCAGTCAGGAAGTGGACTTAAGCTCTCTTATTTATCGCCAATGTGTGGAGAGTTACCATGGCATCAGCCTTTGGTTTCTTTCATGTGTTGTAGTTGTCCAGTTTTCCTTGTTTTTCCTGTTTTCTTTGCCTCGTGCTTGTTTTGCTTAGTTAGTACTTGTTAGCTGACTACATGCTTTTCTTCCTTGTTTAAGTTTGTGTTTCATTTTCTGTGTCATGGATTGCATCCGCGACCGGTATCTTTCAGGTTGTTTCCCTTCCCGTGGAAGCTGCTAAAGCTCATAGCGATCAGTGCAGCTAGCTAACGGTAAACTTGCAGGCCAGTACACACCGTCCGTATGCAGTACATTGCTTCCGCGTCAACCAATCAGATTTCATGTAGACATATGGGTCAAAAAGTGAACAGCCGGTTCTTGAATATGATGTGTTGGAAGCAGGACAAAGGAGCAAGCATAAGGATTTTGATTGACTTTGACAAGAGCCACACTGTGATGCCTAAACGACTGGATATACTCATCTCCAAAACTGCAGGTCTAGTGGGATGTTCCTGGTATGCAGTGGTAAGTACCTACCAAATGCAGTCCAAGGAAGGACAACCAGTGATCCTGCAAGAGTGGCATGTGTGCCCAAGGTTTGCTGATGTATGTGGGGAGTGAAGGCCATTACATTTGGTATGGTTCCACAGAAGAGCTACTGTTGCACAAACTGCTGCAACTGTCAATGATTGATTTCTATGATAGAAAGGTGTCAGAACACACAGTGCAACGCAGCTTGCTGTGTATGGGGCTGCCTAGCTGCAGACCCATGCAGGTGGTGTTTATTTTATGGCTGATCGGTGTTGTATACTGTGATTTGCACCAAGTGCCTTCTTTAATGTCATTATCCTGAAGTTTACAGCTTTGATTCACAAGATTATCAAATCAAATAATCTTTTGATGCTCACCATTTAACCTACTGTGCAGGGATCCTTGTACCGAAAACACTAATAAACTAATCCATAGCTGTTTTTTTTTTTCCTTCGGTCTCAGACTGATCTCATGCTTATGTTACTAGATACTTCAATAACAGCCCCATTCTAGAAGATAAGCGATGCAGTCAGTGTAAATCTGAAACCTGACAAAACAAAGATATAGATCGTATCTCAGTGTGAAGATGTGTCTTGAGAGTTGCATTTATTCTCCAGTGAGAGGAGATCAAGTTGCCCTAAATGTAAACTCATGGCAAAGAACCTGCATTTCACATTTCCCCTCACTTGGTGGCAGTGTAGTAACAACTTCAAACAACAAAACTTCTTTCCTTTCTTTCTTGCTGTGAGTTAACATGTTTGTGTAATTCCCACAGCTGAAGTTGATCAGGTACTCCGTTCCAGTTGTGCTGCTGGCATTCCTTTATTACAAGGTAATACATTTGCAGCAGGCGATCATTTTTCTGTTTGCATATTGTGCTAATCTGCCTGGGCAGCAGGGTGGCAGGAAGTGCTTAGTTCAAACAGCCATGCACAGAAACCTGGGAAAAAATGCCAGCACCCACCAAACATTTAGTTTTAAGAGGATTTTTGCCCCTGCTGGGTTAATTCTGCTCTGTCAACAGCGGAATTGCAGTATGCAATCAAGCATAAAATGTGCAGTTGTGTGTGTGTGTGTGTGTGTGTGTGTGTGTGTGTGTGTGGTTTATAGTATTCCTAAATCTGTAGCATTCTGTCTTTCTCTCTTTCACACTTGCTGTGTGTGTGTGTGTGTGTGTGTGTGTGTGTGTTGTGTTGTGTTGTGTTGTGCTTTAGTTCTGGCCGAAACTGACAGAAGAACTTTCAGAGCTAAGAGAATTTTATGACCCAGACACTGTGGAGCTGATGACATGGATTAGGTAAGATTGAATATTCTGTGATCTTGTGTATTGTAAGATATTATAACAAAATATGCTGTAAATTTAATAGAGAAGTGCAAACACATTTCATATTCTCTGATGAAAAAACACACACTGACACGTAATCATATACACACCTCACAACTCTGGCTACAAACCAAATAAAGAATACTTTTTTCCTCGGACTGTTATTAGACTTTCTGGGGTTATTTGTTGTTATTGGATTCATGATGGTGTTTTTTTAATAAGTGTATTTAGACAGAGATCACAGGAAGCATTATATTTGGCCTGAAGTTCTTATTGGTTGTGTGTGTGTGTGTGTGTGTGTGTGTGAGAGAGAGAGAGAGAGAGAGAGAGAGAGAGAGATTGACAGCCCATGACACAGGTTTCCTCAGTGCTAAGAAAATCCAATTTGTGTTGGGGATTAGAGTGTAGCGTTACCTTGACTGGTGCTGTGGTGCTAAGCTTTTTCTCCATGCTAATTACCCCACTGATGAAAGAGTTAAGCGCTGGGTCGCTTTTCAACAGCACCACCACTCCCCAAACTCTTTCTGTCTCAGAGCTTATCATTGATCTTTGTTCCTTTTTAGAAAACGTGTATCCGTGTGTGTGTGTGTGTGTGTGTGTGTGTGTGTGTGTGTGCGTGCGTGCGTGCATGTAAGAGAGAGAGAGAGAGAGAGAGAGAGAGAGAGAGAAAGTGTAGTAAAAGAGTTAACTAAAGAGTACAAAGCCACAGCTATCAGCTTATTCTCCAACATCCTTGATTCCAAAATAATCTCCATATAATGAATGCAGTGTTGATTGGGGAGCAGAGGTTAAACACTAAAATATTTGTGTGTATTTTAGACTTCTTGTCAAGCAATACTTATTTTCAATGTAATATTGGAAATGAAGGCAGTGATTAAGCAGCACAAACAAGTAAATGGTGCGTTTTGTTTTCCTTTCAGACAGTGAAGACTGAAGATGTAAATTGTAATAAAAAGAATGAAAGTTCATCAGCAACAGCAAAACCTAGTTTTATCATAATCTCTTCCATGGCACATGGGCTGACAGGACTTGGTTTGTAATTGATGAAAGGAAAAAAGATGCTCAAATTCTCTTAGAACTTTTTGACATCGGCATGCAGACTTATTTTTGGAAAATAGTGAGAGTGCAGTAAGTAACATTACCAGCTCAGAGCATTATCTGTGTGGAGTGTTGCATGCTGTCGATTTGTGCACATAGGTTTCTACAAGGGTTCTCTGGTTTCCTCCCATCTCTCCCAAAACACACCGATGGGTGGATTGGCAAATCTAAACACTTCTGTATGTATAAATAAGTGTTACCCTGCAGTGTATTGTTTTCCCAGCGTATGCTCCAGTTCCCACATCACTGTGACCAGGATAAAGCTGGTCTGAATCTAAATGAAGTGATAATGCTTTAAGTACAAAAGTTATACAATAGTACAAATACTTATACATGCACTCTGCTATTCCGATATACCATTGGATAATATAAATATTGTCAGTGTAGGTGACAACATGAGAGACTCTATTGTCACAAAAAGAAATTGCTTGAAAAAGCTTTATCATGACCCTCTGAGTTACTAGGCCTGATGTGAGCAAAGCTAGTTAGACATCTGAGAGAGTTATAACAGTGTATCAGGGAAAATGAGCATATTGGTCTGAGACCTCATTACCTTTCATATGAGCTACGCGGAAGGTATTGTGACCTGCTGATTTTCATTCCGCAGGAAATTTTGTGATTGTCTGTCTACAGTCCACGAGTGCGCACTCGGACCTAGTAAGTTATTACCTTTCGCGTGAGTTATATATATATATATTGTTCATGTTATTATTACTAGACATGTGAGAGCTTATGGAAATTGTACTAAAGTAAAGTTGTATTATGATAGACATTACATTTACATAGGAACTTTCCAATAGGTCTAATGCCGGGGATCTAATTAGAAGTTCAACTTCGTCTTCAAGTTAGACAGAGCATGTATGCGTCCGAGTACCCCTAAAACACGAAAGGTCATGGGATGCATGTGTTCGCTCCACCAGTCATTATCACAAGTCAGGATTTTTTTTTAAATAATAAAAAATTCAGATAATACAAGTGAAGATGGAGGCAATTATGCTGGCAAAGATCAGGCATACAGGTCATTAGAAAATACAGCACACTCTGAAATGAATTTATTGTAATTTTTGCATCATTAGAAAATCTGATAGTTTTAGTAAAACATAGGTTGTCATAATGAATGAGTTGCTGAAACCTAACACTCTATCTCTCATCTCTTGGCATATAATACATTTAATTCCTTTTTCCATTGTATCTTAAGAGTATGCAAATTATTACACTGAGCTGCGTAAGTGTGGGTGTTGTGTGCTAGGTTAGGTGCAGTGTAACTACACCTTGAGGTGTAAAATATTCAACCACTACAAAGGTTTATGTGGTTTATTGTACATGTGAAAGATCAATAGAAATAATTTTTTTAAAAAGGAGTTGCTGAAAGTAAGTGCTGATGGAAATAAGAACAATGAATAATTTGTTGTTTTACACCTCATAGTATGCTATGTTCACTCACTCTCTCACTCTTGCTGAACCGATTATGCTTACTAGGGTCACAGGGAGGCTGGAGCCTATCTCAGCCGACATTAAGCGAAGGTGGGGTACACCCTGAACAGCACACCAGACCAACGCAGGGCCCAGTATGGTATGTAGTTGAGAGGAATTTGTGTTACTTCTGGAATTGTGACAGAGGGTACAGAGGGTAATATTGATTTTACTACCACAGACCTTTAACAGAGGTTTAAAGTTGGTGTTTTAGAGCTTTCTGCACCTGGCTCTTTGTGTTATGGAAATCAGTACGATAGAACACAGTATACAGAAAAAGTACTGTAGCTTAGTTTGTGAATAGTATAGAAATAGTTTATCATTTTTAGTAAAAAGATACCTTTTTGTTGTTGTTGGCTCATTCCTGTACCCAATATTATTTGCAAGGACATGTTTGCTTATAATGATCATACTGATTGTGCCTGATGGGTTGTGCAGCTTTAATCCTAGGAATTCTGCCCAATCCAGTCTTTTCATAGTTATTTTTGCTTGCACATGACCAGGTATTTTATAATGCACTTCACTCACTCAATCAGTCAATCATGTTATTCGCATGGCACTTTTTAAAATAAAAATAGTGTAACACATACTTCTTTACAGGATAGAAACAATAAAAGAACCCCACCCACAGGCAATCTCATGTATATTCATACCTACACACACGCACATAGTAAAACTGATAACAGCAAACAGAACAGGAACTGAGGACATGCTATTCCTTATCTTTAACTTGATCAAGTTTGTTGAAGTTTGTTCTACATCTTTTTTAAGATATAAACAAATTAATAATTTACTGAAGCAGTGACTAAATGAATGAATGAATGAATGAATGAATGAAATTGCTGTCACTTTTCATTTCCCTACAATCTTCATAGCTGACCACCCTCTCCTGCCCTCACAAGAATATAAAAATTGTAAAAATTGTACCCCTACGCCTACAAAGTGAAATGAAAGGCAAGCCTTTCAAGGTCTCCTATTATACATAAACATATGTATATTTTAGTCATCTGGTGGTTTTTACTTACAGTTTAAAAGTTTTAATCTGCCAAAGTTGGTTTGATAATTTGCATTAATCAGTTTGAAAAGGGTGCTGTTTCACTCGTGTGAGAGTAGGATGTAGATTCCCCAATTCATATAAGGTAAAGTTAATGGCAATAGTAAGAGTATGCAGATATTAAACTAACAAATCAGATGTGATGTAGTGAACTTCTAAATAAAATAATACTAGACACTTCTACAATTCATATGCGATTCTGTTTACATGCATTAAAAATAGTGTGCTCTCCTACATATAAATGAAAGAATACTGCGCTATGTATTCATATGCAAATTAGTCCCGTGCTGCCAGCTGAAACACAAGATGATCACATGACCTTCCGTTGCTTTTCACATTACTGTTTTATTCTCTACACAGAAAAAGGCTAATGAAATAACACCATTTAATACAAACAGACAAACTACACATGCAAGCTTTAATTAGGTTTGGATTGAATTTACTTTTAAGTGCCTTTTTTGTTGGTGTTGGACATAGTCATATTGCCCACCTCTATATTTTATAGAATTAACAGGTTATATAAATAGGTTTTTAAGCAATGTGGTACTATACACCTGAACATCCTTTTTGGGATCAATACCATCTACAATTATTTGTTTAAGGTATCTAAACCAGCACCTGCTCACTTTGATGAGTACGCCTTTATTGTCTTTTTTTATCAAATAGTCCTGGGAATGAGTCATTAGATGTATGAGTCTCTCTGTATTTACCTTTTTCCAGACTTAAGCTAAAAACTTATAAAGACAGCTCAGTTTTGCAGACATAACATCCTCAGAGGAGACAGCAAAAACACAATATTAGAGCTTTAAATAAATAGAATAATGATGAGGTGGGGATCCATGGGAATATTCAGAGCTCAGCTAAAGATAAAATTAATATGATACAGAGAAGACGACGTGCATCCTTTTCTTAGTATCCTAGTTCTTTTCTCTGATGAGATAGATAGGATGTGCAAGGATTTTAAATGCATGGACAGAAGAAATGATGACATACCCTATTTTGCCATTTCACATATCCTTCTGCACTGAGGTATCATTTTAAATTATGGCATTTATTGATGTCTTGTTGTCTGTGAATCTCTAATCACCCGTCATTGGGCATAATAGATCTGAATATACATAAGATATGATTACAGTTAGAATTAACTCTCAATCACTGACTCGTTTGCCGAGCTGCTTAATCCTACTAGTATCCCGGGAGGCTGAAGCCTGTCTCAGCCGACACTGGGCGAAAACAGGCTATACCCTGAACAGCCTGCCAAACCATTGTAGGGCCAAGACACACAAGCATTCACACTCGCACCCATGGGCAATTTGGAAGTCAATTAGCCTAATGCGCATGTTTTTGGATGTGGGAGGAAACCACAAATGGAATTAAAATAAGAACAGAAAATCAAGTATGTGTTTTCTCTGTACTCCAGATTTTAATTTATATATTTACCCACTGCTTTTATATACTTTATTATATTTTGTTGTATTTTTATAGTATGATTTCGACCTCAGAGCTTATTAAAGAATCTATACCTCCCAACAAATGGTTGCTTCTAGCTGCTATCTCCCCATACCAAGAATATGGTTGTTGGACATTTTCACAGTTTGATAACCTAATCTAAAAATATAACAGCTTCACAGTATCTTAGTACTAAAACACCTTTTTTGCACATTCCTATATATACATGAAGTGGAGTTTAATTGTCTCAGAACACACAAAAAATCCTTTTTTTTTTTTTTCTTTTCTTTTCTTTCTTTTCTTTTCTTTTTTCTTCACTCAGTCTCTCAGTCAGTCATTTGCCGAACCGCTTAATCCTACTGGGACTACAGGGAGGCTAGAGACTCTCAGCCGACACCGGGTGAAGGCGGGGTACAATTTGAACAGCTCGCCAGTCCATCACAAGGCAACACACACACAACCATTTACACTCACACCTAGGGGTGATTTGGAATAGCCAGTTAGTGTAATGTGCATGTCTTCAGACTATGGGAGGAAACCAAAGTACCCGGAGAAAACCCATGCAAGAACAGGGAGAACATGTGAACTCCACACAGAAATGCCAGAGCCTGAGACCTGAACCCGGAACATTCTAGCTGTGAGGCAGACATGCTAACCTCTATAACACCTTGCCGCAAGAAGGGGAACAAATACTAATAAATTCTGAGAGTCTCATAAATATTTTCAAATTTATACATTTCACTCCAGTTCTTACTCATAATATACATTTTATTCTACACAGTTCTAGTCAACTAATTTGATTGGACGAGCAGCGGTCCAAGAGTGCTTATATTTAGCACAACACAGGGATATTTTATTTCATGTTTGTATCCCTCTGCCTTTTTTTGTGTTTGCTATATAAACTTCCAGGCAATAATGCAGTACAGTAAAACCATTACTACTGTATGAGCTGTCAATCAGTCTGCATGATACCTTTACACATGCAACACTTTATCCTGCTGTGGTTTCCTTTGAGTAATATTATTGCTGACAGAACAAAAATCTACAAAATATTTGCAGAAATCTGTCTGAAATGTCAGTTACACAATATTAATTTCTTGTTTCTAGAACAGTGTTAGAAAAGCAATATTAGGCCGGCAAACATGTTGTACTGCATGTCAGCACAGTCATGATTACCTGCAGCACTTATCCTGCAGCCTGTGTCTACGGCTGAATTAAAGTCGTGCTGAGAATCAATACAACAGACCATGTCAGGTGACTTAAAAAATGAATAAATAAACCAAGCCAAACAAACAAAATAAAATAATAAGTTAGTTAATTAAAATAATAAATGGAAAAAAAAACCCCAAGCAAAGCAGAATCATATTTACTAGTGGTCTCAGACTTTTAGACCCCACTTTATATAAGAAAAAAAAACTTTGCTATAAAATCTTTGTCAGTATTTATCATGCTGCCATTACAATGTGAGCGGCTGCAAGGTAAGATGGTTAGTTGAGCTATTTTTGTTTTGTTTTGTTTTTTTAAAACTGTAGTATGATTTAGGGATGTAAATTATTTGCCACCATACACAAAAATTTGAGAAACACCAGAGTAAGGAAATTGGGTAAAAAGTGATGGATACATTGGCTGCAGATGAAATGGAAATACATCTGTTCTGTGTTAGGAACCATCATACACCATTATTAATCATGAAACCATGCCAGAGTAATAACCCTGCGCAACAGTAGTCATGTGATCAAAAGGATACGTTATGAACTTTAGAGAACCATGAAATAGGAAACATCAAGTTAAACATGATTCATGTACATTGATGATACCCATTTATTATTTTACATTCAGTTTGGACAGATAGCTGGTTAAATTTATGATTTTTCTCCCCTCCTGAGGATATCAGGAATGGATTGCGATTTGCATTTTTTTCCTCAGCATCATTAGTTTATGCATTTTGTGGCACATGGTCATCATTTAATGTAGCGTCTATATTGAACATCTGTGTAACATCTGTAACATCTAATTTGAATTGAGCTAAATAAACTGGATTACGTTCCTGTCAAGTCATAAAGCAAGAGAGAAAAGTTAGTTAATGAAGTCCAGGCTGCTCATGAAATGCTGACATTTTTGGGGCACCAGCTTGCAAGCAGGCTTCATTAACTGCAGATATACAATCAGGAGCTGCTCTTAGTAGAGCTGAAAAGGCTTGCATGGTTCCTCTTTTGGCACATTAAACAGATAATGGAAGCACATCTGGAGTAAGGACTTTGTCAAGAGCTGATTCAGATTCTGTCACTGTTGGATTTCACACTCGATTCCAGCCTCTTCATGTTCAATAAAAGTTTGAAGCACTTTTTGGATTGCAGAGAAGAGGAGCTGCTCAAATCAATGCAGTCACGACCGGTGATCACACACTAGGTTAAATGTTATCTGTAGTTGAAATTTTTCTCTCTGAGCTTTCCATATCTGTTGACAGACTAAGCTTTTGGTATGTACGTGTGCATGCACATGAAAATGTCTCTCGTTCGTGTGAGTGATCCATGGCCTTTTGCTCAGACTCCCTCTGTCCCACAGATCCACACGTGGTCGTTATCAGCATTGTATTGCTCTGTCATCAGAGTCAGTATTATCACTCTGAATGTCTGTCTGCCATGTAATTAATTTCCTCTCGATGGTTTTGTGATTTTTATACCACACGTCTTTTAGTCAGTGTGAGGAAAAATTGCATTCTTTCCAAATGTTGCCTTGTTTTGTAATAATGAAGACAAATTAGCCTTTTATTTCCTCTGAAGGGGAAAAAAAACTTTTGTAACCCTTCAGAGTATGGGTAATTTATGTTCTCCGAGTGAACAAAAGACGCTTTTCATGTATGCTTGCTGCAGTGTCTGTGTTTTTTTCCCTTCTTCTATCTCTTCTGCATGGCATTTCCTCCATCATGACATCCTTCCTTTTTGTCTCCCGTTCTGGTTTTATGTTCCACAGTTTTCTTTTGAATTTAAAAGTAGTAGTGTAGCTGCGAGAGAAGAAACTTCGCCAACACAAAGCTTCAGTGTTTTCTCCAACTATATTCCCTGGGTTTTATCAACTTGCACAGTCATCTGACCTTTCACACTTCACCATCATTGGTCGCTCAATGCTTTGTTGGCATTGAACCAAGTTTTACTTGTGCAGTTGAATAAATTGTGATATAATTGAAAACATTTTCTCTAAGCACTTGTAATACAATTAGAATATTTTCATTTTTTTTTAAGTGCCAGCCACCAAAAAAAAAAAAAGAAAAACTTTTTGCACTACTAAAAAAAATTAAATAAATGAATTATAAAATAAATTAAAATAAAATAAATAAATAAATAAATAAAATTAATAAAATAAATAAATATTTACAGAGACATCAATCACACTGCACTCTAATGGTTGCTCTCACCAGATCAAGCGGATAATAATTGCATTGAATTTGAGCTATTTAATACTTACCTCTCTCCGTGTGTATTTTGCTTTCTCTTTGTTGCTGTTTACCTCTCTGGCTTGCTGTCTGCCTCTGCTTCTCCCTCCACACACATTTGATGGCCCCTGCCGACAACTCTCCAGCAACTATGTGCAGTTCAGAAATGGTTGCTTCAGGATCAAAGCTAAAAGGTTCACAAGCCAAGGCTCTGAGCATGGCCAACAGAGATTGGTGCTCTGCATCAAAAATGTACGTGGTTAATGGTACATTTCTTTTTTTATTTTTAGTCCTGGCAGGTAAAAGTGTTGTTTTTGGCCACTTGGGTGCACCTGCTTATTAATACAAATGCCCTACCTCTCAAAACAGCAAGCCAGAATGGTCAAGAGGTTTATTTGTTGCTCAGCCGAACATGTGTGTGGGCAGAACACATGGCCCCAGTGAATTTGGATCAAGCTTCTCTGTAACTAGTCCAGCTAAGATGCACTTTCTAAAGTTTACCTTGGAATGGTGCAATTGGTGCAAAAAAAGAACACTGTTTATATTTAATGAGCAAGATTATACTCCAGCATACTTTTCAAGCTTGCTTTCTGACCTTGGTGGACAATGAAATAGAGGCTGTCTGAAGGTGTACTTTGGAGCCTTGAGGTGAATAGCCTCTTAGAGCAAATGAAGTAGTTCCACTCTATTTGCGTGTCTGGTAAACCAATATGCAAGATCGCAATGGAAAAAATGAGAAAAAAATAAAATAAATGCATAGTCAATGAATTTTATAATAATATAGCACAGAGGTCATCATCGGGCAGACTTCAGTCAAAATGTAGATCTGGCAAAGTATTTCAGGAGATTGAAGCAGGCACTTGAAAAATAATGAAGCAGTGATAAACATGCAAAAAGGGCATAATTCTGGGAGGCTAGTTCATCATGGCTTCTGTAGCAGTTTTTTCAGTCTCATACATTCATGTGGATTATTTAACACCGTCTTTGCTCATCAAAAAGGGGCTGGGTTTTTACATATCTCTCTTTTTCCTTTTTTTCTTTATCCTTTTTTTTCTTAATTTACCATTTTATTGAAGTGACTAGTGACATTTTTTTCCATCAGAATTTAAGAAGTAATGTTTAAAGATGATTGAACAGAGATGTGTGCATTTATTCTCCACTTCAGTTTCCAAGTGGATGTCTCATCTGTTCAGAATTTGTGGCAGCAGATTTTGGGAAGCAAAACAATCACAAAGTAATCTTTAATGACGACACATTAAAAGGTAACTTTCTAAAATGTTTGCCTCCTAAAATGAACCTTCATGATAAAAGAATTTCATGTGGCTGTTCCTGCACAAATTTGTGTTAAGTACCCTGTTTTTGTTATATGGCAACAATAGTACACGCCTCTTGATTGGTCGGCATGCGAGTGATAAATTGTGTCTGGACCAGCATGTATCCTATGCAGCTAGCTAACAGCTAACCCGCTCTCCCCAGCCACTTCCTCCAGCTATTCCTGGGGGACCCCAAGGTGTTCCCAAACCAGCTGAGAGACAGTCCCTCTATCGTGCGCTATGATCTTTAGTAGCCATGAGAAAAGCATTCAGCATTTTCTTGAAGATAAAAGGTATACAGGAAATATTCTAATGTTCTGTACCAAAGACTTCAGGCTGAGATTTCTTTGTACAGACCTCACGCTCAGTTATTAAATATTTATGTAAGTAAATCATCCCAGTTTGCAATCATGTGGTGTAATGTTAAACGTTAGGCCAACCGACATCAGCTTCAGCATAATTTTCTATAAGATACATAGAATGAATATAACTGATTTAATGAACACCGAGTATATTTGGAATTAGAGGGAACAGCAGGTTCACAGCATGCATTAGAAATCTGCAGATACTTTTGGGACAGCAGGAGCCAATTCCTAAAGCAAAGTTTCTATCAACTTGTTGATTCTTTGGCATGTAAATTTCTTCAGGTAGCCATGTTCTAGTAGTAGATTAAATGTCCACTAAATATTTTGGAGGTTGTACAATGTTTAATTTCTGGTACTATTATTATTATCCAACATCCAGGGTGGTACAGAGTGAAGTATTTCTACTAGTTTTTTTCCTCTGTCTCCCTCTCCTTTCAGCGTGGGCAGTACTGGCCCGCTTTATCCAGCTAACTGACACTGAAATGGATTTTCTGCTGGCTTTCTGCTGACTAACTAGAGAGCAATTGACTGATGTTAAGCGTGCAGTTGTTACGTCCACCCACTACCGAACTCGTTTATCCTTTTAGCTTGAATCGATGGGCAGCCATTTTAGAAATGTCTTTTATAAATTTTAAAGAGATGTTGAGGTTTTATTTTTATTAGATGCTGTTTTTTTTTTTACCAGAGGCTTTTCATTCTTGCTAAAGTTCTAATAGAATCCCTTTATAGAAGTTATTAATAATTAATTCATCCATCCATTCATTTATTTATCAATTCGACCTTTTTTTTTTTTCTGGTCAGAGTGGCAGTGGATCCAGGGTCTATCCTTGAAACCCTGTGTACAATGCTGTTTTTTTGGGAGTGGGGTCTGTGGATCAGTGACATAGAAATTGTTGTCTCTTAGTGTAGAAGTGTGGTGTTTAAAGGTCAGAAGAGGACCACTTGGTTATGTTAATCTGGCACTACCGTAGTCTGTGATTCAAACACTCTTTGATGGCCACTTCAGCCTGCAGTACCACCTTATTTCCTCGCTCTGACTGAAGTTCTTTCACTAGATACAATCTCTCTGCTCCTTCTACCCATGACTTGTCCTTTCTTTGACTTCATCACTGTCGCATTCCTATCCCTTAGGATTCCAACACATTTGGATTCCCTGACAACTTGCCAGCTATAGTTGTTTTTCAAGTCTCGCTTCATCACTCTCACCTGATCTACAGTTGTTGACTTTCCCTGATACACCAAATCCCCACTGCTCTTCTTTATGCTTTACCTCAATACATTATTTGCATTTGCATTTTGTAAGCACTTCAATTTCTTATCCTTTCCACCAATTTCTTATCCTTTCCACCATTTTCAGTTCCTATGCCTGATCTCTAGATGGCAGTTCCCTCCAGTAACTTCAATTTTTTGACTCCTTCCTCAGAATCAGGATCAAAACATGGTTACATTTCATCAGGTTGCAGGATCAACCTGAATACTTGTTGCTTTTAATATCTGGTGGTATTGCCTAGCACCGCAGTAAGCCCCTTATCAAGTTTTTGGGAACTCCATGACCAAAAGTGTCAGTGAACCATATCATATGCATTTTTGGTGACCTCTGACCTTATTTTATTTTATTGTGTAAAGAGTTTCAGTTTATCCAGAAGTTGTATTTGATTATTTAAGGGTGCGGGTTTACATTGGTAACCTGTAGCCTATCCAGTTACTTGACTGTGCCCTGTAATTTTGTCATTAAAATCAGGATAATATACCAAATATCATTACACAGTACCAGTGTATTATGAAAAAAAAAAAGACACGTCTCTTCCTGTCTGATAGTGACTGGCAAGGTCAATGTTCTTATCCTCATCTCTTTAATATTAATGCTATATATATATATATATATATATATATATATTTTATGATGTCAGAGAGGTGCAGACTAACGTGAGCTGACATTTATGCAAGAGAATATAATGCAGGAATAAAATGCAAATTAACCACGAGCCAGAAGAATCTCATGGAGTTAATTAAACGGACGAAACCCTCCTTCCTTTCCCATAGCAGGAAGTAACCCAGACGAGAGGGTCAGAGGTTAGCCATTATGGCAGTTTTTAAATCGAGGTCTGGAACTGAAAGGAAACGTGATGAATGTAGAATTCATCATTCACTTTAGAGAGATCACATGAGACGCAGGATGGAAAAGCTGTTCTGAAAGAGGATGCCACCGCTCAAATGTGATATTGGTGGATAATCAGGTTGTTTTCCTTTTTAATATCGATAATACAGCAACTTGGGCAGAAGGGAGCACTCAGCCTTGAGTGGGGAATTATGGGATTTAATCTGGTGAGTGGGTGTGTGAAGAAGCATCTGAGCATCGTGGAAAACCTTGTGTGCATTCACATTTGAACGACATGAAGACACGTTGCAGCTTAATCCTCCCTTTGGACTGACTATGTTGCTTGTGATGTATAAGAACACACATCTGCTATTTAGCCACTAAATCCTGCCTCCCACATGCATGCTCAGTTGTAGAGCTGTGTGTGTGTGTGTGTGTGTGTGTGTGTGTGTGTGTGTGTGTGTGTGTGGCACGCAGAGCTGTAACAGCAGCAATGCCATTCTGTACTGTACTTTTGTGGTTTGCTTCTTCAAAGTCTTCCCTCAGGAGTCCAATAGCACCTCGTATTCTTCTCACATTAGCCAGCGCCAGAGGACAAGACGCTCTGCCACCCACTGACAAATGGCAACCCCTGTGTAGTCTATTACTGCTAGAATCTTTACTTTCGTTCTTCTTTACTCACTTGCTCTCCCTCACTAGCTCATTTCATCTTCTTCGACCTTCTTCATCTCTATCTTACCATATCATTCTTTCCTTCCTTCCCTCTGTCTCCGCTTGATTAGAGGTGAGGATGTCGGAAAATAGTGGGGCAGACTGAACACTGAGAGACAGCCTATTGTAATTGTAGCCATTTTTCAACCTTGTTCAACTCTGCCAGTGTATCACTCCGTTCTAATTGAAAGCTTGTGTAGTGTCATTGTGTGTGTATTAAGTGGAGAAGTGAGAGTGTATTTGTACAGTATGTAACTGTCACGTCCATGATACTTCATTACTGAACTGGCTGAAAATCTTAGGAGGTTCTGCTAGGACAAATTACCCAGTTTGCAACGTCCCTCCTTTGTAATGGAACATTCCTCTCAATGCGTGCCTGCCATAATAAACCATTCCTGCCAGCAAAACATCTGTCTTGATGACACTGTCCTCTGTGCTCAATGTACACTCCAGGGATTGACGTTAGCTTTCTTTGCACATAGAGCTGGCATTACAGAGCTTGATAGTTTTGTAACACAGGCCACTGAATTGTGGAAGCATAATATGTCTGTTACCATTTCTAAAAACAACCACAAGCAGTGCAGTTTATCACTTAAACAGGGATGTGACCAACAAAGGACTTGAATATTGCATACAGGGCACAAAATCCATAAAAGGAAATGTCTTCAGACTAACGTTTTGTTTTCTGTTGTAAACTGTTGGCTTTTACCAGCACACAGAGTTCAGCAGACGTTGGTGGAAGAGAGGGAAGCCGCATGCACTGCACCATAATCAGGAATGTGAAAGCAAGCAAGAAGCAGCTTTTGTTTTTGTATTTCAGGCACCTGCCAATGGTCACTTATTTTATTCACCATCATAGATATTTATTTGCATTTGGTGAATGGTGGGTGATTATTTTGGATCCTGCAAAACTGTCGCGCATGCCTGCTACTATGGTAAATTCATGCATTCCACAGATAGATTTTTATCCTTCCATGTCGGCGACAGACAGGGCTGGAGGCATTGCGTTTTTGGGTTGTCAGTCTATCCATCCGTTCGTCCAATCGTCTGTCCAGGCCAGTCTTGTGACTCTCATGAACGCATTTCTTCCAAATTTGGACAAACATTCATTTTGACCCAGGGATAAACTGATTATATTTAGGAGGTCAAAGGTCTAGGTCACTACCAGGTGGTAGCTTTAGTTCATAGCATGTGCATTAGATAGCCCTGCACTTATGCAGATGTCCTCATCTCATTTTTCTAGACAAACATCTTTTTTTGTGCTTTTTGTCAATAGTAATACGGTTGCTTGTAAAAGTATTCACCACTTGGGTTATTTCCCTATTTTTTTGCCTTACGACCTGTAATCTAAATGGATTTTTCTTGGATTTTATAATATGGACTACACAAAATAGTCCAAATTGGTGAAGTGAAATGAAAGCAGATTTAAAAAAAAAAAATACTGAGGAGAAAAAAAGAAAAGTGGTATGGGCATTTATATTCACCCCTTTTGTTATAAAGTTCCTAAATAAGATCTAGTGCTACCAATTAGAAGACCTCCAGAAGTCCTATAATAAGTTAAATAAGGTCCACTCATGTGCAATCTACATGTCACCTGATCTCAGTGTGTGTGTGTGTATATATATGTTCTGTTCTGAAAGGCCCCAGAGTGTGCCACTCTACTAATCAAGAGCACTGCCAAGCAAGTAGCCCAATGAAGACCACGAGGCTCTCCAAACAAGTCAAGGACTAAGGTGTGAAGAAGTACAAATCAGGGTTTGATTGTAAAAAAAAAAATATGAAACTTTAAAAATCCCACAGAGCACCATTAAATCCATCATCACAAAATGGAAAGAATATGGCACCGCAGCAAACCTGCCTAGAGGGGGTCGTCCACTAAAACTCACAGACTTGGCAAGGATGGAATTAATCAGAGAGGCAACAAAGAGACCTAGGGTAACCCTGAAGGAGCTGGAAAGCTACACAGCAGTGACTGGTGTCTACACCAGCTGTCATAGAGCTGGGCTTTATGAAAGAGTGGCCAGAAACTGGCACAAACTCAACACATCACCCTGAGAACACCATCCCCACAGTGAAGCATTGTGGTGGAACTATCATGCTGTGGGGAAGTTTTTTTATTGGCAGGAACTGGGAAACTGGTTAAAATTGAGGAAATGATGGATGGTGCTATTATTTTAAATTCTTGAGAAAGAGAAATTCTTGATGGAGCTGGAGCAGTATTGCTTTCAAGAATAGGCAAAAATCTCAGTGGCAAGATTAGACTCTCAGTGGGTGGGAATGAGATGAAAAAATAGGGAAAATGCCAAAGGGGTGAATACTTCTGCAAGCCACTGACACTTTTCCTGATGAATGATTGTAAGAATGACTAGAGTCCGGCATGATTTTGATACAATTAAATCAAGTGTCAGCAGCTGTAGTTTTGCTGTAGCGTTTTTGTCCCAGTTCTAGTGCAACATGTGATCCACCTAAAAGATACAGCAGCCCAAATGTTAATTAAATTGGCCTTAATATTAATAAAATGATAATTTCTTATGATATGATTCAAAAGATTTAAAAGCTTTATTGTCATTCTCCAACATATGCTAGGGTGTTTGTGCTTTTTTTCGGTTATATTTTTTTATTACATGAGATGGACAAATATTTATAGTTTTGATTTGGTACCCTCAGGCATTCATTATGAGTGATTTTTGGATCAATTGACTTGCTGTTCTTTTCTCACTACAGCGTCTTGTGTTAAATTATTCTCATTGGTAATCATCCATATGCTACCCATGGGGTACAGATTAAGTTTAAAAAATGGGGGGAAAAAGAGCGAGAGAGAGAGAGAGAGAGAGAGAGAGAGAGAAATGACAACAAAAAAAAAGCAAGCACTGAGTGAGACAGCACTTACTGTAATCATGCTGTGTGTAGCCCACTAAAGCTGCCGAATGAGCCTTAAAAGTGATGATCATGTCGCAAATGTCTCCAATAGGAGCATTTTGCACATGAGTAATGGAAGCGTACACTTGAGTGTGCACCCTCCTGCTGAGCCAGTTAACATTCTTCCTTCTGTTTCAAAATGAATGTCAGCAGCTGACTCCAGCTTTGTGTGATTCCAGTGCACACTCATATACACACATATACACACTCAGGCTTAAATGTTAATGAAATATTAAAAAATAAGTAAAGTTGAGCACTGTTTTCTGCGCAGCTCCAAGACCCCCAAGCGTGCAGTGTTTGCAGGCAGTATGCAGCTTCTGGCTGGAATAAAGCTGTGCACGGGCCGAGTGCTGACCAACCACCCACACTATGAAGACCAAGCACTGCGGGAAAGGACCAGGCAGGTAAGATTTCTGATTTACCATCATCCCTGCTTATTTATATATGAACAAAGAGCACTGGAGTGGTTAGTAATTAATTTCTTTCTTTTTTCTCCTAATGAATATTTATTGATGTAGAGCCAGGATTCTGCTTCACTGTGTTATACAAATTAGCAATGAGCATGCAGAAGAGACTAACAGAGTAACGTTTTATGAGTTTTTCGTATGATGATGATGGATCGGAGGGGATCTGGCTTGTCAGTGCATATCTGCTCACCCTTTCTGTCTCTCTTTTTTCCCCGCCTTTCTCTTTTTGCGAAGAGGATATGTGATGTATTTGGACACGCTCAGTAGCACACATTAATCGATCTGCTTCTAAGCCTATTAAGCTCGACATGGATGTTGATGAGGAGGCAGGTTGGGGCAGAAGATTCCAGGAGGGTTTCAGTCTCAGTGGACAGTAGTTCTTTCACACATATATAGAGCTGTGTGTGGAAGCATGACTAATGAGCAGTGCATTAAAGGAGGTCCAGACGCCCACCTTTATGATTGCTGTGACCTTCATCTGGCTGGAATATCATCAGTGATAACACAGAAACACAGAAAAGCATTCAACTAGACACCCTAACGCTGAAAAACGC
>JBCNYH010000014.1:8784429-8798707 GCA_039654325.1 Tandanus tandanus
ATATATATATATATATATATATATATATATTCCCTTCTATATATTAACAGATTAGTACTTACAGTCTGGTTTTAATAAAAGTTTTCTTTAGTAAAGCCTGGAGTTTTATAAGAGTTCTGTTTAATAAAGCCTGGTCTATGCCCTTACTTTCAGCACTGCTGCTTCATCCTGAACCGCTCTTTTAGTTTTATTACATGCAACAACCAAGCAACGTCTAGTGTACAGAAACAGCAAAAAGATACTAGATATGGAAATGTCTGTAATTGAAGGTATGAGCTACACAACTGGTAATTTAAAAGATCCCGCATCTGTTTTCACTTGATTTGCTTTTTCAGTTTTTGACTATAAGTATTAGTGCCATGCTGGAATTGTTACCTTGCTGTCAATGATGAGGTTGCTGATGCAGCCAGTGAAGTGTTTGTGCTGTAGCTGGGGGTAGATGTAGGGCACATTTTCGTTAATTCCTCCCAGCTGAAGCACTTGTGTCCCATTCAGATGCCTGTGCATAGATCAGAGCAACTGTTACCTTTGGGTAAGTTAATGAACTGTTCACTCATAGTAGACATTAACACTTTCAGAAATGTGCACCATACAGTTTTAGAACTACTGAGAACCAGTGCACATTTACTGATGCACTCAATCACTTGCTCAACCTTTTAACCCTAATCTCTGTGACTATCAAAAAATCAATATCATTACCACATTAATACTTCACAAGGAAACATTAAATGCTGTATTGATTAGCTATATCACACCAGTAATCACTGATACACACTGATACTTCAACTGAGGCAAAGGCTAGATCAATTTGCTTTATGCTAAGACAGCTCCAGAGTCATGATGACACAGAGGTCCTGCAAATACAATTCACTGCCATTTTCTGAATGACTTGAATAGGTATTGCTCAAAAAATAGTCATATGTTCTGAGTTTTAGGTTACTACAGCTACAAGGTTAATATGGCTACATTAGTCACTATAGGAACTTGCGATGTCATGATCAACTCATCCCAAATTCACAACCAATCCTTGTGCATTCTGTGCAACCTGCCAGTTTTAACCAATCATTGCAACTTTTCTGCAAATATGGCCAATTATTGTATTATACCACAAGTTATGTCAATCATAGCAGTCCCCTGTGCAAATGTTGAGTCATTACATCACTTCCTTGTTTATGCTTTTAAAGACATCAAAATGCAGACATGTGCACAACTATTTTTGCAATCCTATAGGCTTTTTTTGTTATCTATATAAATGTGGAGTGCCCCAATTTCAGTTACCTATGTTCTTACTAAATGTGCTTCTGTGATTGTCTCTTTTCATGTTTCTTTTCTTATAGCTTATTCAACCACAAGAAAAGCCTATAAAACCTCATATATTATGCCATGTTATAACATTTATTTGACATCAAATTAACTCTCACATTCATTCAGTGAAACCATCAATAATATTTATCAGCTGTTAAAGCTCGATCTCATTTGGGGGATTCTTTGGCAACTGCCAGTGATTTTTTGAGTTGGAGACTATCAGTGATGATCTGCAATGATCGGCAATCGTTTTTGACTGTCTTCTTTGTAGTTGGCGAACACATCACTAACTATCCCCAACTATGGTCGCAGACATGGTTGCAGACAGTCATGGACAGTTGCAGATTGTCTGAGACTGTCTGAGACTTTGTTGGCTACAAGTCAGTGACTGTAGTTGCAGACCAAGCTGATGATATCTGTGACCATAGTTAACACTTCGAACGTTTTGGCGGCACTGCACCTGCGTGTCCCCTAACCGCCTGCGCTAATATTATGCCGGGTCAAAGTGGCGCATACTTTTTACTTGTACTCTCTCTCCCAAAAGCATGGCTAGACCCATGCTAACGTTTAGTCATGACTTATCTTGGCTGTCCGTGTTATGTCCTTGTCCTGGTCTGTACTGACAGTTATTAACATGAAAACCAGTTAAATAAAAAAACTGCAGATTTTTTTATTTTATTTATTTATTTATTTTTTATGCGGACGTGGTTTTGGTTTTATTACATCTCTACTCAGATAAAAATATCTGATGGTCGGCAGCTAGGTCTGAGACTTTCTGCATCTAAGTCCCCAACTATCTGCAACTATCTGTGATCCACCACAACGAGCTCAGACTATAAGCAATATAATCGCAGATAGTTGGCGACAGTCACTGTTTAGTAGATTATCGTGTGTAAACTTTGGAAACAGGTTTCAAAAAACGGGATGATTGTCCACAACAGGTGGATTCCTCGCTGACAGTCACTGATAGTCAGTGATATGGTCGACGATATTGTTCGCAGACCCCTCATGCTTGCTCCTGACCTAAAAATTCATCATTATCGCCCAACTGAGATCGAGCCTTTAAAGACATATACAGCACACAATGCACCCACTGCCCGTGCCTGCCCAAAGTGTTCAGTGATGTATATTTAAGTGGATTGCTATAAGCTTTCCAATAACTTATTTTTACCCAGCGAAGCGGGTATTGCTTCTAGTCCAAGGTGGCTCAAGTTTATTTTAATTATTCAGGAGTTGAGGAATGCAGAATGTTTAGCTGGAGGGACAGTATTATTCTCTCCGCCATCAATCAGAACAAAATTTGTCAGTTTTAGGCATCTATGAGCTCATGCATACAGGTAAAAAAAAAGGTTAAAAGTAGAATGACGTGTGTATGGGAGGAAGCACTTGCCAGCCTTTACCCGTCCTATTTGGTAGCCATTGTCTGAAGGTGAAAGCTAAGCAGCGGTGGGAATGACCAAATTATGGAAAATATGCTAGCCTCTAAACAAATAAACAAAGATACATACAAAGAGATATCAGTTCCTGTCTAAATTTTAATTTGGTACGTTCTAGCCACAATAAAAATAACTTTCTTGGAGCACGAATACATGTATACATTCAAAAACTGTTCATCTGTAATGTTGTGGTGTGGTTAGATTAAACATATGTACAATTTGGCTGGTTAAAAAAAATAATGGGAAAATAAAACAAATGCAATAAAGGGATTTGATGTGATTTTACCTCATTAAATGATGAGGTGATCACACAACTCCCTTCATGTGAAAGAACCGACTTTCCTCAAAGATTTTTACAAGCATTGCTCAATAACTGCAGCCCTTGGAGAAACCTTTAAGGATAATTTTTAGAGTCCATTTGATTATGGTACTACCACTACCACTACTGATGCTGCTCACTATGACTACTACTACCGCTGCTATCTGTGATATATACACCGCTTATCCATCAGGGTTTTTGGGGGGGAAGCTAAGTTCCGGCAAGGGGCCATGAACAGGACCATGAACAGGACACCAATTCATTGCTACTACCTTACTACCACTACTGCTGTTGCTAGAACAACTATAACTACTTCTATAGTTCTATGCATGCATCCATTATCTATATCAGCATTGTTGTGGGAGAGGCAGGAGTCAGGTCCAGATGGGTTTCCAATTGTAGGGCTAACACAGAGACAAACAACCATCCCCACACACATTCAAACCTAGGGCCAATCTAGAGTAGTCAGTTAACCAAATCTGCATGTCTTTGGAACTGTGGGAGGAAACCTATAAAGGCATGTTGAGAATATATGATCTCCACAAAAGAAAAGCTACAGGGTTTGGATCCAGAACACTGTATCTGTGTTTTGACAGTGCTAACCAGTACACCACTGTGCCCACCACCACCACCACCACCACTGCTACTTACAGTAAAATTAAAAGTTTTGTAATAGTTGTTAAATAATAATGCAATTAAAAGTTTTACCTGTCCAGATTTGGTGTGACTCCCATCACCTCACATGAAGTGTGGTCTTCGGTGGTCAGCCAGCTGCCTACACCCTCCATCTCCATAACTGTGGCTCCAGCACAGCGGTCTAATGTGAAGCGCACATCCTGCGAGAGACAGAAGAGCCATACACACATAGAAACACACACAGACATATACACTATGAATCACAGAAGCAAGCACAAGCTTAAGTGTTATGTTTCAATTTCCACTTGACCATGGATTCATTCTCTTTCCATCAGGCTGCTCTTTAGTGAAGACCTTTAAACTAACATGACTACAGGTTCTACACAAAAAAGTGAGGCAGCATTACAGAAGAACACTGAATCAACACCAGGATTCTCTTCATTCTCACCTCACATACAGCTTTAGGAAATGCAATTAGAAAAGTCAAGCAATTCACATTTACACTTGCAGACATACCACCTGTCAGGTTATATCAGCTCCAGTAGAATTAGGATCAATGCAAGTCAAATAGATATGAGCAGTGAACTGCAATATTCTCAAACAGCCAGAGGTATGTTCACACAATGTGTTTGATATAAAGTGATCATTATAAATTTGAATTTGGAACTGACCCTCAGGCTCTACCCTCCGTTCCTGAAACATTACTGAATGAAGAAGGATACATAGGAAAAAGATTCATTCAGTCTGTGTCATCTCCATTTCCAGGTGTTATACACTATACATGTATATAAAACTATATAATCCATTAGTCACCATCCCTATCTCTGTTACTGTGCCTGAAAATAAAATCCATGCATGCAGAGTGCAGGACAGACATAATTGTGAAAGATATAGGGTGCTTGGAATAGGAAGAATCTAGGTAAAGCAAAGTCCCCTTGAGGTGCAGGGCTTGGTGGAGGTCCTGGTGCCACCCACACATGCCCACCTTGCTATTGCTCCTCACATCCAGTCTGTGCCACCGTCTGTCCGCCACATTCACGTTGCCCGGCAACTGCAAGACTAAAGTGCCCGAGCCGTGGTTTATCTTTAGGGTGGGAGTGCCATCAATCAGCTCTGTGTGAGAAAAAGAGAGGGGGGGACAGAAAGGAAAAGGGGAAAAATGTGTTTACATTTACATTAAGGGTCCATTAACTAACTATTTACTGCCTTAGTTAACATTAACAAAACATTATCATAAGCAATTATAAACCATTAAGAATTACTTAAAAATAAAATAGGTGACACGAGGGCATAGTGCCCGCCTCACAGCAAGAAGGTCCTGGGTTCAAGTCCCGGGCTCGGGCATTTCTGGGTGGAGTTTGCATGCTCTCCCCATGCTTGCATGGGTTTCCTTTGGGTACTCTGGTTTCCTCCCACAGTCCAAAGACATACACATTAGGCTAATAGGCTGTTCCAGATTGCCCCTAGATGTGGATGTGAGTGTGAATGATTGTATGTGTTGGCTCTGCGATGGATTAGCAAGCTGTTCAGGGTATATCCCTCCTTCGCCAAGTGTTAGCGGAGATAGGCGCCAGCCTCGCTGCGACCCTAGTAGGATTAATTGGTTTCGAGAATGAACTTAGTTCCTGTTATCACTTATGTTGTAAAAGCTTGTAACATTAATTTCTTTACCATCTTTTATTTTATTTCTCTCTTGAACTTAATAAGGGAGAAAAATGCAGCCTATGAACTTACTAAGAATCTGCAAAGCTGGTTTTCCTGAAGAATTTAGAAATTAAGCTGAAATTATAAGTTTTCAAACACTGAAGACATATTCTACATAAACATCTAAATAAACATCTCAGAGAAAATCGACACCAAAGGATTACACACATTTTAAAATCTGTTCATGTGGAACACCAGCCATAAGACCCTGTTTAATTCGTTACTAGAGAATGATATAAATGAAAATATTATTATATAATATATTAGTATGAACATAGAAATCCGTGATTTAAATTTGAGACAGAACTACTGCTAACATTTGGAGATAACCATGTCATAAAAAAACAATTAAAGCTGCTGTCAAAAAAATAATCTGAATGAGAATACAATAGCATTGTGCTAAAAAGTAAATTTACAAATGAATTCTTGTTTGTTTAGTTGCTAATTCAGTATACTTGCATTCACACAAAAAAAAGTTAAAACTTAAATTACACCATTTCTTTAAACTTAATTAAAGTTACTGAGCTATGGTCTCCGTGTGCAAAAAATAACTTGCTATTCAACCAAAAACATGTTAATTAAACTGTTGTTGTATGTGCTTTAGTTTACTCATTAGCAGTATGAACAGTGGCTTTGCAGGTATTTGACCTTTTGGTTTATTATTTCAAAACTTAAATTATTACATAAGCAATCACTAAAAGAATACATAAAAAAATAAATCATAAATTAACTTCTACAGGCACTCATCGGCAATGAAAGACCTATAACCTAGAAGCACATAACATAAATGTAACACATTAATTTGTCTAATTATGTATGGTTCCAGACCATGGCGTGAAGTTGAAAAACAGCATGCAAATCTGGTATGTTTTATCCTGTATGCTATCATAGTTATATTTTCAGCTTTAATCCAGTAGTTTTAAGTACAGGAATATAACAAGTGCATGACTATTCATTTGCTTACAGATTGTGGATTATATTGCATAAAGTTACATTAAATAATCCTTTACAAGCCTTTTTTCCCCGTTGTTTGTTATACCCAGATATAATAATGTAATGGCACAGAGGCAGCAAACTCTGCATGAGCTGCTGTAATTATAATACAAAAACAAAAATATTAAGGAAAGTTTGCCTTTATCTGAGCTAGTCGATTGGCAAATTAAAAATTAATGAGGCAACAGAGACTCCCCTAGGCTTTGAACAGATAGATGGGCGTTGTAAGCATGAACAAGTAGTGATTCTGCATTAATCAGTTTGGCCTAAACAGCTAGATGCCCTTGTAAAGATACTTACATGTAAAGCTTTGTGTTTCACTTGATTAATGCCATCTTTTTCTTGTTGAATTCATTCCATTTTTTCTTTTTTATCAGTCACTTTTTAAAAGATGAAGGCTATGACTTCCATAACTAGGCTCAGTGTATGCACTGACACTTCAAGATGGCAAAGGTCAGGAAAATTATGAATAAACCCAACAGGACAAATGACCTACATGTTTATTAAATCGTCCAATTACTCTAATGTAATATATTATCAGGAAATAATTCCAGGCAATTTTCATCTATCTAAAAGCAATGCATCGGGATTAAGGTCATTTGATCGTTTTAACTGGTGTTATGTTATTAGCCATATGTAGTGCTTAGCATTTCTGCACTTTACAAATATTGCAAGGCACTGCTGCTCACAGCAAGGCAACTTTCAAAAAAAAAAATAGGAATTATATAAAAACAATACAGGTAACAAACATGCGCTGGCAATTGTAGAAATGGTGGCTCAGTGGTAAAGGCTCTGGGTTGCTGTCCCAAATGTTAGGAGTTCAAGCCACAGTACCACCAAGCCACCACTGTCGGGCTTGAGCAACTCGCTAGAGCAAGGCTCTTAACCCTTAATTGCTCAGTTGTATTAAAAAAAATTATAAATGTAAGTTGCTCTGGATAAGCATGGCTGTAAATGTAAACAGAGAAATATACAATATTTAAAACCTCAGCACCCCTGTTTAAAATCACAGATTTTGGTGATGTTAAATAAAATAAATAAAATCAAATCAAAATTAATGATGCTAGAGCTTTTTCAACCTTCACGGCAAGTCTAAATGTCCACACCTTTTTATAATGAGGCATGTGTAAAAAGTAACTTTCATACACCTGTCACCAAATTAGTTATTCTGATTATTCTAAATAAATAGCAGTTTCTTCTGCAGGATTGTCTTGACAGCTTCTTTGTTTCATTCAACCACTGAAGCCATCGACCACAAACAGATTACAGAGTATTAGAAGATTAAACAAGGGGCAAAACTGTGATATCACTAAGAACAGGACAACCCTGCAAAAAGAAAAATTATCAGGGAAGCTGCCAAGAGAATTATGGCAATATTAAATCAGATCCAGAAATATCTGCCTGGCAAGTACTAGTCACTCTGCATTTGAAAACAATATACTGTATTTTAGAGTATACTATGTCTTAGCTGTGGTGGAGGAGCTAGATGATCCTTTGTTTATTATAGAGCATTTTTGCCAGAAAGAATGGAATAAAAGTGCCAAATCAAGATACATTTTGTAATTGGTAGATTATTTCCCAAAAGACTGAGTTACAAAAGTTGCTTTAGCAAAGTACTCCAGGGGTGTGTGTATACAGGTTACTTTAAGATTTTTTTATTTTTACTTTTAACCATGATTTTTTTTTTCATTTAAATTTTACTGGTTGTTGTATACTGGTTGTTGGACTTATTATATCCACTTTATACATGTTGAGACTGACCAAAGTTTAACTAAACCATGCAGTGTTATGTATTGATCAACTCACAAAAAGACTTCATAATGTCTTCCTCTTTATCTTCCTTACTCGGGTCACAAGGGGCTAAACTACTGCACAGGTAAGAAAGAAACTTGTTCCTACTTTCCTTATTATCAATGATACTTATTTAACTTACTCCAATTGAGTCATTTAAGGGTTAAAGTAAGCATTTATTAAATAATCTTCAGTGAAATTTTCATTAATATCAAGCATAAATATCAAGCACAAATCCCTTTGTAACACAGCTCACTTCAGATGTGCAAATTTTGCATAATCTCCATGTTCACACTATTTCATCGATGACATGAGTTAGCCATGACAGAATGGAGAGAAGCTTGTGACCATAGGTGAGGGTAGGAACTTAAACCGTCTGGTAAATTGAGAGCTTTGCCTTCCGGCTCAGCTCCCTCTTCACCACGATGGACCGGTACAAGCTCCGCTTTACAGCAGAGGCTGCACCGATCTCCCGCTCCATCATTCCCTCACTCGTGAACAAGACCCCGAGATACGTGAACTCCTCCACTTGGGGCAGGACCTCATTTCAGACCACACTTTTCCGGCTGAGGTCACGAGCTTTGGGTAGTGACCGAAAGAACAAGACTGCGGATACAGGAGGCTGAAATGAGCTTCCTTCGCAGGGTGGCAGCGCTCTCCCTTAGAGATAGGGTGAGAAGTTCTGTAATCCGAGAGGAACTCAGAGTAGAACCGCTGCTCCTCCGCGTTGAGACGAGTCAGTTGAGGTGGCTCGGGCATCTGATTAGAATGCCTCCCAAATGCCTCCCTGGTGTGGTGTTTTGGGCATGTCCAACCGGGAAGAGACTTCGGGGTCGACCCAGAACACACTGAAGGAACTATGTCTCTCAGCTTGTCTGGGAACGCCTTGGCGTCCCCCCAGAAGAGCTGGGGGAAGTGGCTGGTGAGAGGGACGTCTGGACCTCACTGCTTAGGCTGCTGCCCCTGCGACCCAACCCCAGATCAAGCAGAAGAAGATGAATGAATGAAGAATGGAAAGCAATAAGAGACTACTTTTTTTTCTTAAATTAGCAGTTCTAAGTATGGCAGTCATTTCAATTCATGGTCTGTGGTGGATTTACAAACAAGCACATCTCATCTTACTTAATGTGGTACTTATTGGGAGATCAGATTAGGTTCTACGCCTAGAAATACTACCCATAAAAATTATGAACAGAACCCGCGACCCGACCCCGGGAACAAGCGGAAGAAGATGAATGAATGAATGAATGATTGGGAGATTATATCAACCAAATCTTATTTAATGAGGAAAAGTACAAAAATCACTGCTGTGGTCATTACAATCCCCTTGCTGTAGGACCAGTATGAATGACAAAAACAGCACTAGAAGTACCTGAAATTTAATTGGAATACAAAAATATCTATTAGTCATACAATTATAGATTCAGTGGGTGTCATGTGGGCATCATCAAAATTTTAAAGATGGCCACTAATAAAAACAAGGTCAAGTAGCTGACAAATTTACAGACTGAGGGTCAGAACAACTCTCCACTGACCAGGATGATTGAAAACTCCATCAGTTAACCTACAAAAAGAATGGCAAATGGTAGCTGGGGTTGAGTACAGCAAGCATGATTCAAAACAAGGTCCTCTGGGTAGGGTTGAAGTCTTGCAAAGTCATAAAAATGCCCTTTGTCAATGATAAGCAAAAAAAAAAAAAAAAATCTAGGTTAACATTTGCTTAAGACCAAAACAATTTGGCTGTAGAGGACTGGTTTAAGGTAATTTTCTTTGATAAGTCCAATTTTTCACTTTTCCCTGGTCATCTAATGGTTAGACAGAGACCTGGAAATGGCTACAAGCCACGAGTCTTGCACCCAATGTGAAACTTGGTAGAAATGGGACATATTTTTATTTGTGAGGGATGTATTATTAAAACCAAGTAAAAGGTTATCCTGCAAGAAAACTTCCTTTTGCTCTAACTCTGAGGACTGGGTTTTCTAGCACCATGCCATGTAGCCAGGTCAATTAAGGTGTGGATGGAGAACTGCAAGTTCAAGACCCTGTCATAGCCTCTAGACCTGAACCCCATTGAAAACCTATATAATGTGACCAAGAGGAACCTGGGGGGTCACAAGCCACCAAACAAAGCTAAGTAATTGAATTTTTGCACCAGGCATGGCCACAGCCCTGCCTCATTTCCATGCAAGTGTTCCTCACCATTTCAGCACCATTGCCAGTAGAGAGTGCCACTCACACTGTAAGGGGACAAGGCTGCTAAATGCACCATGGCTGGGACAGAATGTTGCGATGATTAATTAATTCTCCACGAGGTGATGGCTGAGTATAAAAGGGCAGTGCTCCACAACACTGGTGAGTAATGCTCCCCTGGGACTGGACCTGGAACTGAATTTTTTTTTTTTTTTTTTTTTTTTTTTTTTAGTGTCTTCCTTTAGGATCCAGACCAGATGAACTGCTACAGGCCTACCACTCTAACCTCAAATGCCTCAGCCATGGACAATCTCCTCTTGCCAGCCTCATAGATACAAAAGAATCACCATGGATCCATTCCTCCATGCTCTCCTGGCTGAAGAAACGAGAGGGGTGGGCATGAGAAAAGCAGCATCCACAAAAAAAAAAACATTGTGGCTGAGCCTAGGCCTGAGAGAGGAGCCCTGAAACAAGTTCTGTTGCTGCCCAGCCCCAATGATCTTTATTGGTCAACCATTTTTGGAGAGGATAACAATGATGCTAAATTTCCTTCATCTGTTTGACTGTGGATTTTTAAACTATTTGTTGATTTAAAAATAAGGGAACCTACCCAGAGCTTACTCAAACTTCACCTTCAAATTAATCCTATAATTTCACATACTTCTGCCACATAATATTGGATCATTTTGCTCAATAAATAAATGACCATGTATAATATTTTTGTCTCAGATTGTCTCATTGGGTTTCTCTTTATGAAATTTTAGAACATTTGTTAAAATCTGACGTTGTTTCAGGTCATGTTTATGCAAAAATATGGAACATTCTAACGGGTTCACAAGCATTCAAGCACCACTGCATGACCAGGAAAGGTGACCCTGAAACAATGAAGTGGATGGCAGAAGCGGAGACAGCTTTCAAGGCCCTGAAAACCACCTTGACCATCTCCCTAGTCCTCAGGAATGCTGTCTTCCAATGCTCCCCATCCTGGTGGACATAGATGCCTCCAAGACTGGTTTGGGGCTGTCCTGTCACAGATGCCGTTGAATGGGAATCCCTTGGCAGTGGAGTAGCTGCAGTATTACCTCTCAGGTAGGCACTTCACCCTGGTCACAGACAACGCACGCCCTCACATGGATGTTTACAAACACAAGTAAAATTACCAGCTGGTTTCTGGAGAGATTCTCATTTATTTACACCAAGTGAGGGTTGTCCACGGAAATATAAATACACAGTATGAAATGAATTTGTAATGCACCAAACCAACACACATTTTTCCTGATAACTGTCTAGGGTTGGAATTGCTTCTGGCACAAAAATCGTCAAAAGTAGGCATGTAATTTTCTTGTGATTTTATCCAGTTTTCACAGCAATGTTTAACTTGAAACGTCTTACCCGTTATTCATTAAAACAGCTCTGTGTCTCCAGCTTGATGATATGATCTAATAATATATGCCTGATTGCTTTTTAATGTCCACTAGTGCCTATCATCCCCACCTGATATACACACTGATATATCCAGAGACCCTCTTATTTTATGAATAATTATGAATGATGCTAAAGCTACACCAACACTTGACCAGGTTGTGGCTAGCCTTAGGTTTGAGGTTTTGTTGCAGCCCTGCCATGCTGTTTGAACGATAACAGAGTGAGGCAGAGTTTGAGCATTCTGAAAATCCCGTGAGGAAAGACACTGTCAGCTTGGTTTGCTAGTTCGTTGTATAAAGTTTACTCTGGGCTTCATGAACGAAATATGAGAAGCAGCAACTGGCTGCGGGTTAACTTTTGAGGTTAAGTGATCTTTGATGTTTTGTCTCTGTTCATATAATGTTGTTTATTTCTTATTTTAAGATCTTTTAAAAGCTCGAGTGAGTGCAGTGGATCAGTGATGTTGAAATCCCTGGGGTTGAGCCTGATCTGTTTCAAAGCCAGAACACACACACACACACACACACACACACACACACACACACACACACACACACACACACACACACACCATCTCACTCTATCTGCACTACCTGACCTTTGACTCTTACTGATTGTTAATCCTTATATGACATTTGAGCTGCTGGAAACCCAAAGCAATAGGACAGAGTCTAAAAGTAGACAAAGAGAGAAGCAGACTGAGTAAGAATTGGCTAGACTTAAAGTGATGGAGAGGACATGGATTAGAAGAGTCTGTCTACACAAACACACACACACACACACACACACAGAGATGTCTAAGAGACATGTCTCTGAGCCTTTGTATAATCTTAAAGATTTCCATGTGAGGGATATCCAGAGTAGTGATTACAGTTATTTACCCTGCCACTAATTATACACTCACAATTTAAGTTAAGCTAACAAATACAAACATTAGTAAAATATACAGTATAATATCTTATAAATAAGACTTCATATAGAAATTATACAAAATGTCTGTCAAGGTAGCTCATTAAACCTGCTATCGAGAATTGGTGGCAAAATCTGTCACATATGTATGACCTTTTCAAAAATTCTGGTCTCCTGAGTGACGCAACAGAAAAATATTTCCTGCACCAGGTCATCAGTTTAATTCCCTCCATGGCCAGGAGCCCAAAAGAGCAAAGTTGTCCGTGCTGTCATGGAAGCATGGGTAGCATACTCTCTCTCCCCTATCAATCACAAGTGATAGCCAGTCAGGGGCATATGTGAGCTCACACATAAAGCAGTGGGTGGATATCACTCTTTTACAAGTGTGTTACAACACCCCTGACGGTGCCTGAGCAACAGTTCAAAAAATATGTGGTTGGCGGGCTTCATGTGATAGCCTTCCGCCTCCCTGGTCTATCTATAGATAATGTATGCCCCTGTGTGCATGCATGATGGTGGTGGTGGTGGAGGTGATAATGATGATGATTGTTATAATTAACAACAAAAACAATAAATAATAATAATAATAATAAGTCACAAGACACACTAGAACCTTGTTACTGTGAGGAGGCAGTGGTAACCACTGAGTCACCATACAACCCACTTGACAGAAAAGTAATCTCTGAATACAGAAAATGAGACATGAAAGATAGAGGGAAAAATATCTTGTCAGAGAAAAGGAGGAGGAAGAATGTAGATCTGTGTCTCTCTGCTGTGTATTATGCTTGTGTTTTACAATGTCGCGGATGTGTAAATAGACTCCCCATGGCTCAACTTCTGAACTCTGTGTGCCAGAAAGCATGTACTCCAAATACTACATGCATTTGCACTTAGATATGGTGCTTGGCGGTCATGTAGAACCGCCTCGTCTCTTCTCTCCTTATCCCTTATTCATTCCAACCCTCTCTCAACATCAGCGCATATTAATCCCAGTGCCAGCACAAGACCGAGACAGACCGTCTGGGGAGACCTTAGACACCCCTTGCGTATTTCCTCTCTTAAACATGAAAAATGGTTTCCTTCCTTCAGTCGCGCAGAAAAGCTTGAGCATATGGACTGAGCAAATAGCATTACAAATCACTTAGTACATATAAATCAGTACCATAAGATGAGAAAATGGTGTATGTGTGCATTTAGACGGTTTTTCATCATGCTGGCTTACCGATCTGCCCTGCTATGCTCGGGAAATGAGGACGCTTGAAAGCGATATTTGAAACCCAGCAAATCAGGCAAAAAAAAATTTGAGTGGTTCAAATGTAAATCAGATTTTGCAAATCGACCATAATATCATGCATGTCACACTCTGGTGAAACAATATATCCTTTAACCTCGTTCACCACCAGACATGCCCTCCAAATGTTTGTGTGTGTGTGTGTGTGTGTGTGTGTGTGTGTGGATATCGGCAAACTCATTGATATCCTGTTTGCATCCTTCCTCTCTCTCTCTCTCTCTCTCTCTCACACACACACACACACACACACACACACACACACACACACACACACACACA
>JBCNYH010000014.1:8798915-8816489 GCA_039654325.1 Tandanus tandanus
TCTCTCTCTCTCTCTCACACACACACACACACACACACACACACACACACACACACACACACACGCACACACACACATGCACACACACACACACAAGCCCATTGGCTCTAATGAATATACTGCACACACAAAGATAGGGTCTAATTTTGAAGAATTGCTTGGATTAACAAAAAAATAATAAAGAAATAATATATAAAACTTATTCATAAATAGTCTTGAGTCATGGAATGATTAATGCTTTATGCATTATGTTTGTAACACAAAAGTCATTTCGTATTCCAATTAACATCCAGGCAAATAAAAAAAAAAAGAAAGAAAGTAATTTAAGGTATAAAAAAATATCTGTTGTGAATATTGAGATGGAAAATGCATTGCAGCCTAATCATTGTTTCTAACACATAAAAATAAAACATAAATAAAAGCTAGAAAGAAAAACTAAAAAGAGTATTGTAATAATAGCACAAGTTGACATTGGAAGTCACATGGCACTCATCAGTATTAGTTTCACATCTTTGTCTAGATTAAGAAGTGAACCAATTGAACTGTCGTGTCACAAAGGGACGATAAATGTCATTTAATTTCCTTGTGGAGCATTGGCGCCTGAGGCACACTTTGACACAAAGGCAACACTAAGATACCTCAAAGCCTCGGCAAAGCCTTGGGAAACTTACCATTCACCATCCTTAATCAACCAAATTTAATTTGTCAGTCTAATTTGTCCATTGATTAGACACTCACCCTTGTTCTGCTCTGGATCTTTGTACAACCTTGAAAAGAGATTCTAACCAGTGCAGAGACCCACACAAATATTCCTGCCCTTTTCAACTGAGGAGATTAATCGAGAGAAAAGCCAGAAGTCAGAGAGGAAATGTGAGCACTGGATGGCATGGGATATTGTGTTGACAGAAAGAAAGAAGAAGAAGAAGAAAAATGCTAGACTCTGAAAGATAAATGAGATCTGCAACAAAAGCCACATGACTACATATGTGATGAAAGCTACAGCACATGCAATCTCTGAAAATGCTAAGATCACATGGTTTCATTCCTTCCAATCAGTGGAACCCAGTGAACCCTGATGCTTCTTCAGATCTGGATGCATTGTTGATTGCTAACATAGATCTTTCAGCACAGGGAAAAGCTGCAGGTGGATCTTGTTTACATTTAGGGTTCTATTAAATTCAAATATGAAAAACAATCTCTTATAGAGCTAAAAAACAAATTTATATTTTCCTCTATAACTGTCTAACACATACATTATCTGCAAAACATAGGAATCCACAGGAAAATTGCTTACTTTACTTCGAGCCATATGATTGCAAATTCTTAATTGCTGAACAAAAGAACATGTGGATCACTTAGCAGCTAAAGTATAAGACTTAGTGTCCACTGCTCAGAAGGTTTTGGTCATTATTTCAATGTTTTAACTACAAAAGTCCACTGAATGGGGCTGCGTGTTTAATTTGCATTTGTCTTTGGCTGTGACTTTATCAAATCAAAGAATAACAATCAACTTCTATCAAATATGCAGGCTTGGAATCATTAGGTTGGTCTTTGTTGTTAATACAACATCAATAAACAGAAATAAAGTCAATATTCCAAAAATATATATTATGCTTGTTTGATTGTCAAACTGGTTTCAGGGCATTCACTGCTTGTATTCCAATATGTCTGCAATTTTATCATGTAAATAAACAAAACTGGAAATGGAAAAAATGGAGTGCATATTGTTTGATGTAATCTTTTTTGTGGGTTTCAGCAAAGAAAAAAAAAACTTTTGTTGTAAATTTACATATAAATCTGCTTGTATGGTAAAAGGTTCCAGGTATCCCTAAAGTCCCATGGGTTAAAGGGTTTGCTCCTCCCATTTTTCTCCCCTAATTTAGTCGTAGCCAATTCCCACCCATTAAGTATGCCTCCCTATCATGGGACCTCCACCAACTAGGGAAGGGTGAGAGTGCAAGCACATGCTTCCTCTGAGACACGTGCTACTTGCCACCTGCATCTTTTCAAAATTAAATTAAATTAGTAAAATTATATCCTCTTGTATGCATGAGCTTACAGACACTCATGATCGACTGGTAATCAGTCCTAAGTGACAGGAAGGCAAGCGTATGTTATTCTACACCCCACCCCACCCCACCCCTCCTGAGAGCTTGGCCTCCTGGCCTCGGATTGCTGTGTGCATCAACCTGGATTCAATCTTGTGATCTCCAGGATGATAGCTATGCACCTTGTTGATGTGCCACTCAGGAGCCCAAAGTGCTTTCATTCCCTAAAATAATTACATTATATTAGTTACATTCTGATATGAAACAGTTCCAAGTTTGTTAAACATTCACATAACTGTTAAGTGATACAATTCCATCCTCTTCCAAATGAATGGCTTCAAACATTTTTTTTTCCTTGTTGAAAAGTGAATAGCATGTGGGAAGACACCCAAACAAAACTGCACAAAGGAACAATGGTTGCTGCTAATGAACTGCTACTGTAGAGCAAAACACACCTACAGGGTTCGGACATATGCTCTCCTGAGAGACGAACATAGAATGTAGTTCTATGAGTGTAATCATTTTAGTGGGAGCTGTGAGGTAGCAAGGCTTCTCTATACATCACTGCACTGCCCTGCATCGGTGTTCTGTGTAACAAATATGTTCAGTTACTATTTAATTGCATAAAAATTGTACCATGTTTACTTAAATACATAAATGTTACATATCAAGATTACGGCATATTGTGTCGCCATATTGTGAGATCGGAACATCAGTATTTAGCATTTGGAGGAATTCTAGAAGTAAGAGGATGTTATAGAGAGGTAGGGAGAGTGTGTGAGAGACGGAAAAAGAGAGAGAGAGAAAGAGAGAGAGAGAGAGAGAGAGGGCGTGAGAGAGCATCTGTGTGTGGGTGTAGGTGTTAGGAGGAGAGGAAGAAAGCAGAAAAAAGCATGAGTGAGCAGCTCCGGCGGAAATGTTGTAGCAGCCGTGTCAGTATGTGTAATAAGGAAAAGAGAGGCATGAAGCTGGCAGGCACGAGGCCAATAATAAGGTTTAATAGGGTGCACTGAAAAATAGTGCACTGAAAAATAAAATAATGGGGTCTGATGGAGTGAAAGAGCGAGTAGAAAGAGTCAGAGTGATGCACCGAGACACACTGTAGCAACATTCGTTTAGTTGTCTGTTCTCTTTCACATTGCCATTCATCATTCATCATCCACTTCCTGCCCTCCTCTTCTCGGCTTCTTCCTAACACTGCCGGTTCTTCTCTCGCTGTGTCTTTATACGCTTTGCCTCTATCGCTGTCTCTCAGGCGTCTAGCCCAGAGTTTCCACATCCTCCGCAACCTCACATCCTCCACACTTATCCTCTTCTCCAGTTATTCTCTCCATTCTTTCCATGTGACTGTTATCTAGAGCTGGGTTTCAAAACGCCTACACCTGACCTCTTACTTAAAACACTATACTGACTTTAAAGATTACTACATGAGGTGGCATTTGAAGCAGCCTTTAAGCTGAAAATTAAATCAAAATGATCTAGCCTACCTGACATTTGTTAGTAAAGTTAATAGTGTTTGTATAGCTAGTGTAATTTTAAGTAGTTCATTAAAGCTAATTAATCAAGATCAGATGTGTGTTTCATCTCCCATTATTAATTCATTTTGGCTGAATACAAAAGTTTCTGGGTGAAACCACACGGCTTACAGGCTTAGAATCTTTTATTTACCTGTTTCACACGTTATTTTGGATCTGTGTGTTTGTCAATACAAGGCACATATTTCTGTTTACGATAAGACTGTGAGACTGAAGGTACTTGCACATGCACAATAACTTGTAAACAAGAAAAAGATGGGCACAAGTGGCAGTGCAATACCGAATTATAGAAAGTGGAAAAGTCAGAGATCAGGTGTTAAGTACGGAGCCCCTAAAGGGACATGGGTAAAAAAAAATAAAGGTTAGGTTTCTCGTGCGCACGAGAAAGTTTGACGTGCGCACGAGAAAAGGGACATGGTAAAAAAAAAAAAAAGAATAGGTTTCTCGTGCGCATGCGATACTTTCTTGGGTAGCGGGCGAACTATATTTACCTTTTCCAGACCTTCATGCCCAGTGCATGGTTTACTAACACTTGCGTACAGAAATAAATTATTTCAAAAGCAAAATCTTGGCTGATACAATTTTATTTTCACAAAAAAAAAAAAACAAAAAAAAATCAGTATTTCATGTATATTTCGTAAGCCTGGTAAAAATCAAACAGGCACCTTTATTAATGACAATTTGGAAATGGAAATGCAAACTGCATTACTCTCCTTGGTAGGCATGCAGCCTTTGATCTCACTCACTCATTTGCGGAACCACTTAATCTCAGCTGACACAGGGCCAACACACACAACCGTTCACACGGTCATCCACACCTGGGTCAATGTGGAACAACCAATAAGCCTACCGTGCATGTCTTTGAATGGTGGGAGGAAACTGGAGTACCCAGTGGAAACCCACACAAGCATGAGGAGGACATGCAAATTCCACATAGAAACACCCAAACCTGGAAAAATGAACCCAGGACCATCTAGCTGTGAGGTGGATGGATGTACCACTAACCACTATGACAGTGGCAGTGGTGGCTTAGTGGTTAAGGTGATGGGTTATTGATCCAAAGGTCAGCAGTTCAATTCCCACTATCACCACTGTTGGGCCCTTGAGCAAGGCCCTTAACCCTCAATTGCTCAATCGTATAAAAATGATAATTGTAAGTCGCTCTGGGTAAGAGCGTCTGCCAAATGCCGTAAATGTTAATGTACTATGACACCGCACTGCATAAGACAAGATAATGCTTTCATTTGATGTGTAGCTATGTTAAAACCCACATAGCATAAAAGTTATTATTATTATCATCATTCATTCATTCATTTTCTAAGCTGCTTAATCCTAATAAGTGTCACGGGGAGGCTGGCTGGTTTAAAAATTAAAACGTTTTCCAGTTATGAGTTGAATTCTTGTTGAGGCCACAAACATCATGTGCTAAGTGGTGCCCACTCAGGAAATGAAGAGCAACAAGTGATCGGAGCGATAAAGCAAACGGACTTACAACAAAAGCAAATCTTACTCATAAATCCTGTTTGTAGTCATAAAGCACACGTCAATAATAAGCTGCTCTTAAAGTTGATGTAAGCAGAATCATTAAACTTATGGTTATGCAGAAAAATGTTTTGGGGAGCTCAGTGTTTGTCAGCATCAATCGACAGAATAAGATATATACATGTTTTTCTGAAAAATCAGTAGAAACATTGGAAAATTCCTTGTGTGCCAAAATACTCTACACTATTGATATAACGATTCTATGATTAAACTTTTTAGCTCTGCAAATGCAGTTAGGCGTGAAGTTCTTTTCTGGCAAAAAAAAAAAAGGTCCCATCACTGATTTAAGGATTTAACCTAATGCATTAATACATTTAATTAGTTTTTGTTTGGATGCTGTTTCAGTAAAAGTACTGTGTGTTTTCTTTGCATATTTCTCCTCTTCTTATTCGCTACTCTCTCTCTCTCTCTCTCTCTCTCTCTCTCTCTCTCTCTCTTGCTCTCTCAAACACACACACACACACACACACACACACACACACACACACACACACACGCCACACAGGTGCCAGCCAAGGCTCCGACTTATGGCTCACGAGCCAAGTCAATGTTTTCCGTACAATGTTCTGCAATAATCATTTTTATTTGTTGTTTGAGTACACCCATGAAAAATCAACTCCATGCAATCTTAAGTATGGTGCTCTCTTTAATCCATGTAAGTGAATATTACTACCAAAGGTTCATGGTCCACGAGAACAGAGCTGATGATGGTTCATGTATATAGCCTGCTGATGGGTATGTGAGATCAACATGAATCAATGATGCTGAGACATGGAGCCTGTAGCATTCTCTAGGTTTCATTGGAATTCTGTCAGATGTTTTTTTCACACAACTGAATTATTGATATTCATTTTGTATTTATTATTATTATTATTATTATTATTATTATTATTATTATTTATGTATTTAATACCACAGTGTATAATAAGAATTCCCTGTATGTTTGGATTTTAATTAACCTGCAGCTGCACTATAGCATGTGGGGATAGAGCTCATTTCGTGCCCTGGAAAAATGAAAAGTACAAGTTTGAAATGGAGAAAGTAGTCAGATGAGCACACGTGGCAATTTTGCATACGGCATACGATCCGTACCTGTAAGCCTCTTTCTCTGGCTTGCACTCACTGTTCCTATCACTCTCAACCTTTCTCTATCTCTCTTTGTGTAGCCCAACCGCTCTCTCTCTCTCTCTGTGCCTCTGCTAGCCTCTTCTCTCATCTCTCTCCCGCTGTCTGTTTGTCACCATCGACAGTGTGCGGTGACACACTTCACCCTGCGCAGGACGAAAACGCTATGTGGCTTGAATGAACTGGATTTAATTTAGATATGCTACTTGACTGAAGAAAACTTCACACAGCAATGGGTGCATATACACAGAGTATGGTGCAAGACTTTTTTTTTTTTTAAACCGATATCGTCGTACCCCATAGCAAATCATTTCCTTTCACTCCCTGTCGCTCAGCCTTTCCACCCACTCATCCTTCTTGCTCTATCCTTTAATCTCTCATCCTATGCTGTCTGTCCATGACTTACTACATGCGTGCTTCTTTATTTTTATTTTCCCAATGATATCACTGTAAGTCAAGTCCTTGTTAATAATGAATGAGATAAGATAGGTCAAACTACTTAAATCAGAAAAGAAAAACAATATATAAGAATACTGTGCAACAACAGGTTAGCAATTTACGTTTCCATTAGCACTGGATCTGAAGGGTGCCATGCATTAAATAAGACCTATTTTTTATTTCCTCATGCATTTTTAAGTAGAGCAATCAGAGGGAGGATTTGAGGATGAGTCAGTGCTGCAGCAGACAATCGCTATTCAAGACACAGAGAGTGGGGGAAGTGAAAAGAAGGCTGTCAAAAAATGTGACTGCTACATAAAAAAAAAATAGTCATTTAAACTGCTTAAGTGTTATATAAAGAGCTGAGAGTTTCTAATATGATCTTGATCTTTATACCTTACATTCTTACATCAGTTGCACACTTCTACACGCTGACACTGCTGTATCCAAATATTCCTGTAAGTATTCAATCTAAAAATGTTAGGCAGTAACATTTCATCGATCCTGCGCTCAGGTTACTCTCTGTGCAGAGTTATGCAGGTTCCTGTGCCTGTGTGGGTTTCTTCAGAGTTCTACGGTTTCCTCCTCACACCTCCCCAAAATATACTGGTAGATAGACATGTTGTTCTAGCGTGTATGGTTCACTGCGATATGCTGGTCTCACCAGGGTGTATTCCAGTCAGTGTTCTCAGGATAGGCTTTAGACTAATGGCAAATCTGACGAGGGTAAAGTTGAATTAATTTATTCATGAATGAATAAATTCTGTGAATGTGATTTAACAGTCGAAAATAAGTGACCACATCTGTAGCTGAAATTACACCTGGGACAACTAATTAAGAGCTCGGCATGAGGCCGATGTTGAAGTTTATAAAGCTGCTGGGATGTTGGTGAAAATGTCTAAAGTAACTCATCAGACGTCACAATGCAACATTTGTCTTCAGCCACAAGCACAGGTCAACTTGATCCACCATTCTTTAAGACACAAGGAAAACATGCATCAAGACTTTTCTCTTTTCTTGTGATCTGGGCTTGTTCTGGTTGACCAAACGGCTGACTTAGTGGTTGTCTTCAAATAAAGCGTAACGATGTTCCCTTAACAATTAAAAAATAAATAAATAATTCTACATAAGCTATTTACATCACAGTAATCCAATCAGCCAATCATGTTGTAGCAGTGCAATGCATAAATTCATGCAGATACAGGTCAACAGTTTCAGTTAAGGCTTATATGATATGTAAGAGGAGCTGCACTGTGGCACAGTGGTTAGCATGACTGCCTCACAGCAAGAAGGCCCTGGTGTGAGTCCCGGGTGTATAGGTTTCATCAGGGTTCTCTGGTTTCCTCTCCCAGGGCAAAGACGTGCTCATTAGACTAATTAGACTAAAATAAACATGCAAACTTCACAAACACCTTCTCCGGGCACAGGGCTTGAACCCAGAAACTTTTTACTGTGAGGTGGACGTGCTAATGCTATGCAAGTCATCGGATAGGATAGTTTGAGTGATTTATAAATTGCTGATATCGTTGTCTTTTTATGCACAGTGATCATGGGTTCAATGACTTGGATAGTTGAGAAGTAACCTGGAAAAGACCAGGTTATGTTTTTGTTTGTTTATGGCTGTTTGTTTTCCCAATTTTAAGCCACACAGTTTTAGCGAGGCTCTGCCCTGTAGTCTGAGGTTAGTGTATGAAACCGGTGTTGATTTCAACTCTCATAACCTCACTGCCCCAAGTTATAGTGAACTTGGCATTCTTTTCTGCTCAAGGTGGTTATAAAAAGTGTTTATTCAAGTTACTGTAGACTTTCTTTCAGGTTGCTCATGTAAGTAATCTTCTGACTGTTCTCATCAAGATGCCTTTTCATCTAAAGAACCACCATTATGTATAAGTATATGTAAATTCTAGAGACTGACACTGTCATGGTTTGTGGGGTCAGACAGGCTGATTCACTATCTCAGAAAGCACAGAGATCACTTTTTTCTGGGGTTTGATGTGAATATTAACCAATGCTCTTGATCTGTAAGTGCATGACTTTATGCATTGGACTGATGCCACATCATTAGCTGATTGCATGAGTGTGCAGGTTTTCCTAATAAATTAAACAGTCAGGGTATATGCATGTAAACACACACTGCACTTTAAATTGCACACAAGATATATTTACTGTATACAGCACAGATTGTGGCCAGGTGCTTGAAACACTGCACAAAGTATCTTCTATTAAACAAGACCCAGTCTGAAAAAAAAAAAAACCCAAACAAATCTTACAGAGAAGTTCAGCATAATTGCTATAACATATAGCTATAACAGCTATAACAATAGTGTACATTTATAATCCTGAGGTAAAAATATGTACCAAGAACATATAAAAGACAGAACATTTCATATCGAATTATCAAAGCGAAGGTACCTAGAACATTCAAAAGACGACTAATTATATCCATAGCAAGCAGACCGAGAGCAGAGATATTCTTCAGGGACGTATTCGGAGCACGCATACGGACATGGTTGAGTTCATTAGAGCTGTAAATGTGTACATCCTATTGCAATTACACTCTGAAAAGAATGACAAATAAGGCTTTAATGCATAATGAGAATCTTTGTTAGCCTGTGACAAACTGAGACCTAGAAGCTGCCTCAGAAGACAGAAAAGGTTATACACCACAAACTGGGTTTCACTTGCACACAAAGGCACAGAAACTTTTTCCTTTTTTATTTATTTTTTTTTTTTTTACTGTTTTTGGATTGCTGTTTGGCAAGCAAATCTCCCCTGAGAGCTTCAGTCCTCAAACTTTTATATTAAAAACATTAAAGCATTGCTGAAGGGGAGGGGGGGGGTTAAATACTGTCTCTTTCTCTCTCTCACACACACGTGTGCATACACACACATGCATGCACGCACACACACAAACACACACACAGAAATTCACACGCACGCATGTGAACGCACACACACATTCTCTCTCTCTCTCTCTCTCTCTCTCTCTCTCTCTCTCTTTCTCTCTCTCTATCCATTTTAGTTCAATTTAACAATTCTTCATTAGCATGGAATCCACATTACCACTAAGTGAATTAACATAATTATAACTTAGAAAACAAATGGAAGCAAAACAGAAGTATAAATAGAACAATAAAAAAAATATGATATTTGCAAAATTACAAATAATCCACACTTCAAAGGGAGGTTGAGGAGGATTCCAAATACCTAAATGCGTTATTGGATTTCATGATAGTGACAAGATATCAATAAATCTTTCACCTTGCATGCTGCATTTAATCTCCCAAAACACAAACTTTATAATACAGTGTACATTTTATCCTTTAAGAGACGTGTAATTTTTTTATACCATGCACCTCAGTGATTTATGTTTCATGCAATCTGTTCGGACTTGCAGCTCAGTCTCTAATAATCTCTGGGTAGTATTTAATTTAAGTGTATTTTAAGGTTATTTCTAGAAGGTGGGGGAATAAATAAATAAATAAAAACCTTGTTAATTTCACAAAACATTCACACTGCCTGGCCAAAAAAAAGTTGCACACTCTAATATTTTCAAGGAGTGAATTTAGCTTTGATCACAGTGCGTAATCTCCATAGTATAGTTGCTCCAGTTGGTCAGGTTGAGGCTCAGCAACATTAATGTGGCAATAAAATGAAGTCAGCTGATGACCTGAATGTACTGAATGAGCAGGTTATCACATCAATGGACTTTTTCTTCTCTAATGGCATGGATATTAAATGGTGTCTCAAATAATGAAAGAGTGGTTCAGGAATCATTTTCACATATGTATTGGCACCCCAGAGTCCTGACCTTAACCCTATTGAAAGATTTCGGGATGAGCTGGAGAAGACTTTATGGAGTGGTAAAATTGTTCCCACATTAATTCGAGACATTGGTGAAAAATCAACCCAACACTGGGTGGAAATAAATGTTATGTTGTGTAAGTTTGTTGAAACAGTGGCATGAAGATTACATGCTGTAAGCAAGGCAAAAGGCGGGACCACAACATATTTGTGTGTGCAACGTTTTTTGTTTTTTTTTTGGCCGGGCAGTGTATGAACCATCAAGCAGAGTTTGACAGTTGATTCTATAAAATTATATTAGTAAAAAAAAAATTATAAATCAATCAGTGTCAACAATAAAACACTTCAGATTCAAATTCATTCATTACTTCACCCCATCCACTCTTTATTTATACTGCTTATCCATTCATGGTCATGGGGAAGCTGGAGCCAATCCCAACTGACAGTAAGCAAGAGGAGAAGTACACCCTGGACAAGTGGCCAATCTATCATGAGGCTAACCCAGAAAGACAAACAGCCACACACTCATTTACACCTATGGGAAATTTAGAGTAGCCATTTTACCCAAACTGCATCTCTTTGAAGGAAACTGGATAACCCAGGGGAAGCGTGCTCGCTGTAAAATGACAGAATGAATAAAAAGTCCTAACCACTTCATGTACCACCCAAAATTTCACTTTTCAAGAATAGTGAACCATGGTAATCAGCCAACTCTTCGAATGTGAGTAGGCACTGCTACAAACTCTTCTCTTTTTATAACATGATAATGAATAAACTTTCTTTAAAAAGATTGAATCAATGTGGGTGACAGTAAGAGTTTCCCAATCAGCCAAATAAACGATGTCATACCATCTTTAGAAGTCTTTTCAGGGTCAGCAGCCAATAAGGACGCATAGCCAATCCCATGAGGCATGTTATCATATGAGAAAACACATGATGTACCATGCTGTCATGCTACACATGTACATGGTATGATACACCACGCAACAACACTGAAGGTTTTTTTTTATAATGATAGCATTATAAATAGTTTGATAGCAGCATTAACTCATACTTTACGTGTTCCGGACCCATATATTCCACGGATAACCTGTGACGTGCCTGGTCTGACTGAATCGGAAAGCATTGTATTTTTGGTCATTCATAAATCCTATGCAAATTGCTTGAATTCCCTATCACATACTCGAATCAACCAGTGACCATTAACATCAACTCAGCTAGGTCTTCAAACTGCGGAAAAACATTTTTTTATTGAATGCAAGATTAATAAATTAGTTCAATAACAAATACAAAAAATCACATGTGAAAATTGTGTACGTGTTGCGTAGCCTACACACTTGTTGGTAAAATATGAGAAGTGACTGACCCCAGGGATGTTGGGCCTCTCCTGATTTGAAGTCTCGAATTTAACAAATAAATAAGATTTATTCCTATTAACCAGAGTTTTCATTTTAAACATTCACCATCAGTGTCTGTGATTACTAATATTGTCTGACAGCTAGGGACATGCCCCCTTTTCAATGCCAAGCCTGGCAGCAGGGCTGGTCAGTGGTCACAGCTTTTCCTGGATTAATGGGTCTCAGCTGGCACTTTTCTCAGAATATAAAAAATGCAATATCTTTGGAATGAGTGATCATATCTCCTTCATATAAAGACATTTGTGATCCTGAAATGAAAAGCTACCCTGTGATATTTTTCTTTAATGAAAATTCTTATTGTAAAATATTCACATATATACCTAATCATGCTTTCTGAAGGTTTAATTTTTACATCACAGTTGTCAAACTCAAGGCCTGCAGGACAAATCTGGCCTGCCAACTCATTTTATGTGGCCTGCAATAGCTTTCAAAGAATCGTATTATTGAATTCTTTGCATCAACCATTACCATGAAACCTAGTTCATCATCCTTCCACTAGGTGGCAGCAGCCAATTTCAAGTAAACAGCTAGTCATTTATGACTCAAGAAATATTGTATGCTAGCTTATTGCTGTTAAGCATTGTCAGCAAATGCAGGTGAATAAAGGAAAAGAGGAAAAAATGCCTAAACGAATCATTCTGCCATGCAGATTTCATAGTTGCCCTTTTAGAATATGTTCAGCGATTATTGGACCCTCGACCACCTTTAAATTCAGGTGATATGGCCCTCAGTGAAAATTAGTTTGACACCCCTGTTTTACATGGTGGAATGGGGAGGCAAGTTAGTTCCCGTTATCACTACATAATGATTGGCTGAAAAAATCACAGGCTGACCATGGTGCAATGGTCAAATTCGACCAAACGTGATTTATTTTTAACATAGTCTCCCCTGCGGTCTACACACTTCTTCCATCAGGGTTGCAGTGCCTGGATCCCCTTGGTATAGAAACTCTCATCCTGATGTTTAGATGGATTACTCTGAACCTTTCAGACCACCCTCTTATAGCAACGATAAATAGTCTTGTCTCACCTCACCGCCACTTCCTTTTCTTTCTTTCAAACTAAAACAGAAAGTATCAGAGAACCCTGAAAGCTGTGAACTCTTTCCTATGGTGGGAAACTTTACAAGGAACTGTGACTTACATCTAATATTCCTTCCATAAATATTATATAAACTCATAATACAGAATATAAATATTTCTCTTTCACATCATTCATGTCTAGATGTTTTTCCCAAACATCTGTGAATCAGTTCTTTTTTTTATCCATTCACCATTACCCTTATGTGGAGCATCCACCCTAGTTCCTGTAAGTGACTATTAAAAAAAAAATTACATATTACAATGATCAAATTTATGTAAACCTGTTATTTCTGTTACAGCTGTGCTGTTATATAAAACTTACCTACACCCTGTCCAATCAGAGTTAAGAAATGTAACAGTGCACCTGCCCCTGTGAATTTAATATGATAACACAGATGAATTTAGATCTAGAAAAGTCTAACATAGTATCCACGCTGACACTCGGCTCTTCATTAGTAAATGCAATATTCATATAAACAGTGACAAACCCATACCCATATTAACCCATTTACAACAGTTATGTGCTGTATAGCTACAGCTGGCAGATCCCCAGTGCTTTATTAGCTAGATACAGTCCTACTTATGTGACAACCGATAAACTAAGCTCTCATCAAATCAAATCAAGCCAATCAAATCTCATAGACATTAGACATATTCCCATAAAAATTCTCATAAAAAATCCCAAGAATGTGTGTAGCAAGTGAGCACGTGGATTTCTAGCTAGTGGACCTTGGTGAAACTGTGCTGGTTCATGCAAGTTGTGAAATTATTGAAAAATAAATTTTTTTTCTCCATCATTCCTGCTTCCTGTCATTTTCTATCTTTCAGCAATAGAGAAAAAAAAATGTGTAGGTTACCAATAGCCATGAAATCCTCAGGCTCCCAGGGTTGCAACGGGGCGAGCGGGCCGCTGTAGAGCAGCAAACCGTCTGCCACCTCTGTGATGAACTCCAGAGAGAGATGGCTCTCAAAGCATGGCCTTATGGGAGGAAACCAGGCATAGCCATTGCCATGGAAACTATGTTTAGTCTGCTGACATTCAGGTCCATCAAATTGTGGTGGGCACTGACATCTAAAAAAAACAAAAAACAAACAAAAAAAAAACCCACAAACAAACAAAAAAAAAAACAGAAATAAAATAGTACATAAAATAATACAGCAAGGTGAAAAGTTGACTTCACTGATAAGAACTATTTTTATTTCATCATTTAACAAAATTGAATTGAAATAAATTCAGTTTTAATTATTTGAAAGACAAATTTTATTAAATAATTTGTATAATAAATAAAAATGAGAGAGACCCCAAGCCAGCCATTAACGTAATATAAACAATACCTAAGACACAACGTAGAAGCATAAACTACACAGAAATATAATATAAACAAACTAAAACAAAATATTACTGCCATATTTTTCCATTTTAAACCATGATAATGGAAATGATAGTTTGGACTTTGACAAACTATGAGTGTCTGTCATTTTGATTCATGCATTATCCACTCAGAATAATGGTTTTTAATCCCTAATTAGACTGTGCCATTGCCATATAGTGAATACTGAATTAAATTATTTTATTATTGTACATTATTGTCAAATACAGAACGCCTATAAGAGTTAGCAAGCTAATTAACATACCCACATTCACACAGAGACAGCACAGTGGTAAAGACACTGACTACTATTCAAAAGTTAATGTGTTCAAAACCCAGCACTGCCATGATTCATATGTGTCAAACACATTTACAATGCACTTATTTTTCATACCAAATTTTTCATCCAAGCTTAGTCCCATCTAATTTACACTAACACTAGAGAAATTATAGCGAAGTACATTGGAAATACATGTGTATACATGATATTGTACGTGTATGCAATAATAAAGAATATGTGCATTATCTGTCTAAAAGACCAATGTTTGAGCCGAATTAGAAAACAATTATAGATTTAAGCTTGTGCTATTTAGTAATCCATGCACTACAATCAGTCTGGCATTAGTCACATTAGTTTTCTTTTTTCTTTCATCTTAGGTCATGTCATACTTTGTTAAGTCTATTCATTCACTAAGATTTAACTGTAAATGTACTGATAACTTTGAAGAGTAGTTTACTGTATTCCATAAAACAATAACATGATGCATCGTCACCATATGTCTGTAAATGTATACTGGACCAGTTAATACAGTATCACCCTGTAGAGATATTACATTTAGGGATTGTTTTAAAAAAAAATTTTTACATATTCATTTCGAGGTCTAAAATTTCTTTCATTTTTAAAATAAGTTTGTAAAGTCTACTCTTCAGGGTATAATGTTGATAGGAACAGACTGTACTGCAGCCAACTTAATTTGTCTGTCTGACTTTAATCAACAAAACCCAGAAATAATTATTAATAAACCAGTGGTATGTGAATGTGTGTACACTTTTAAGTTTTTGTTGTTTTGTGTGCTTTGGTTCAGTGTTTTAGTGATAGTTTGCCGGTGACACAGGATAAAATGGACAGCACTGCATGAGAAGACAGAGAAATAATTTTTCGCATGAATTACCTAATGCTTGTGCCTGTCACAAGGATAAATGGACTTTGTAGCATGAGAAGATGGATACATAATTGTTCCATTGAGTGTTGATACCCTAAATATGTAAAAGTATGCTGGTTTATATTTCTTATTGCCAAAACTTTTAATGGAAAATTACAAAGCTATGAGATTCCTAACTATTTCATTACAAAGATTTCAGTCAAAAATATAGCGGCATAAGCACTAATTACAGCATTATGAAAATACATTTTACTGCTACAGAGAAGACAGTTTAATTTCAGGTTATTACTAGTCGCTAGTATAGTAGGATGGTGTAGTATTATAAATGTACTGTTAATATTGTTAATATTGATTAGTAATAGTGTTATTTGGATTTGGCGAATCAGCTGCCAGTATATTGCTTAACATTTACAGTGAAAAGTTTAACAGTGTATTATTATTATTATTATTATTATTATTATTGTTGTTGTTGTTGTTGTTGTTGCTGTTGTTGTTATTGTTGTTGTTATCATTATTTTACTTTTTTCACCTTCATCACTTTCTCTTTCTCCCTTTGTCTCATTTATTTTCAATGCTTGGCTTCTCCATATACAAGCTTCAGTGTGTCACCCACTTCCTTCACTTCCCCTCATTCTCTGAGCTGCACATCTCTGATTGCCTGATTGAAAGGGAAATGCTGTGCTGAAGTGATGGCTTCTTAACATGTCTAACAGATGCTGGAGCAAACTTTACTTGGATGATTTTATGTTTATACTCTGAAACACCATAATGTTCTTGCCTGTTTTTACTAACACAATATGCTGAAGCAGAATATGAGACAAAACAACACAGTTAATAATACATTTATTAAAAAAATTAAATAAAATATTAAAATAAAAATAAAAATATATATATATGGACGTGCGGGAGTTTAAAAGTGAAGGTGCATCACGTAAAAAGCAAAAAGCGACCCTTCATAATTCAGTGCATTAATAAAAGCAGGGATATAGACCTTTAATGCACTCTGAATCATTTCATGGACAGCTTATGACAATGCAAGATGTCCAGAGACATGCCCAATACTAGACGTTTTATCGCAGACCTAGGATGCCTCAGATTGTTCTTGCATTCGTACCATTTACGAGGCATTCATCACATGTATGACAGCGGCTATGAGTACAGAATGGAATTCTAATGTGCGCCAGCAGAGAAATTTACTGTGATAATATGCCGTTATTGCATTCCTAATATGGGGACATTGATTAATGTCAGCCTCTTGAAGAACCAATCCAGATAGTTTTCCAGCCCAGTGCAGCTAATTCTCTCCCCAGACACACATCCAGGACATAAGAAAGGGCTGGGCTGCTCGCAATAAGGCGACATTTCACCCTGCAATCAATACAATAAAGGGTGGAATCGTCTGGAGGACAGCATAGTTTTAAGCTAAGGTTTCATAAAAAGCCACTCAGACTTTGGGTTAGCCAACTTTTTGTTTTGACTAAGAGTCAGATTACACTTCTGTCATGGTTTCTGGTGTTGGTGAGTCTTTGCCTAGCTTAACCTGCTCACACATGGCTAGTGATGGATCGTTTGGGTACTTTGTATGGCGTTTACGCATATAGCAATATATTCAAGTGACAGAAGCAATAACAGAGGAATTGGACCATCAGAGAGTTTGAAAACGAGAACACTACAGAGATAGAGCAAGTGGTGGAGAAAAAACAGAATGCTAGTAACTGATATAATTACAGTTTTAGGAACTTCAGGTAACTGATAGTTACGATAACCTTCTTGAACTCATTTTGAGATGCTGTAAAAAGGTCACTATAAAACACAGTGTTGGCTATAAATGCTATACATTTATTTTCTGTTTGGTAAGTAAGAGTTCTGAATGATTAAAACCCTTTCAGTTACCTTCTATCATGGATGTCGTTAGCATTTGTATTGTTGGGTGGTGGTTGTAGTGGTGGTAGTGGTCGTAATGGGTGGTGGTGGTGGGGGGGGGGGGGGGGGGGTTTTTTTTGGGTTCCCCTTCCCTAGAAACCCTTTCTCCCACCCACTCCCTTCACCT
>JBCNYH010000014.1:8858697-8873045 GCA_039654325.1 Tandanus tandanus
CCCCCCCCCCCTCCCCCCTTTTTAATATACAAAAGTTTGGACACCAGACTCCGTCAGTACTATGTTAGGGTTCACTAGCTAGGAGTCTACCAATTGTTGTTTAATGAATTTTCACCCTCACCTTCTTGGACAACACTTCTGAGATATTCACAAGCCGTTTTACATGCACTGCACGTGAAAGATGCCCCCACAGATTTTCAATGATGTCAGGAGCCGATGTGGGCCATTTCACAATCTTGAACTTGCAATTCTTAAAGTAGTCTAGAGTGATTTTTTTTTTTTATGCATAATAGATCAGTTATAACAGACAGTTGGCAAGGTGTTCTTTTCATCAAGTGCAGCCTCTGTGTGTGGACAAAATATTCCATTTTTAACTGATCAGTAAACAGCATTCATATCAAAAATGCCTCTAGTGTATTTTTATATTGTTTTGCATACATTTTACTTTCATTTTTATTGTGATAATTTTGTACAACAGTGAGATTCATGCCACTAATTTGATTGAAAATGCTGTGTTCCAAGAATGCACTTATTTAGTATTCATCTTATTTCCCATCACAACAAGGGAATGGCCATTTTTCTTTACCTTGTGTTGAAAATACCAGGGAAATCTATTGATTGTACTTAAAAGCACAGTGATAATACAAATACAATATAGGTAGTATACTACACATACATCCACAGACATTGTCCCTATACAAAAGGTAAAGTGATATTTAATCTGAACCACAGTGATACAAACACTACACAAAATGACAGGGCTATCGTGGGGCACCCCAACATGGATACACTTGGATAAATCCGATAAAATGATGCCAGATGCCTGTCAACCCAAACATGTTGTGTGGCCCTGCAATAGACTGGTGAGTTGTTCAGGGTGTACCATGCCTTAGCCACGAGTCGGCTGGGATAGGCTTCAGCCCATCAGACACTACTGGGATTAAGCAGTTTTTCCTTTTTTCAAATGAATGAATGAATATTACTTAATCGCATTTCCTGTCTGGCCACTATGCAAATGGTTCTATCTGAGAGTTTTCTTAGTATTTCAAATCATCCCTTAACTTCATTAGTTCCTTTTAACTGTTTTAACTGTAAGCTGATAGCATTTTGATTTTTTTATTGCCTTCCATTGCTTTTCAACCATCAATTACCTTCATTTTCAGATCCTCAGTCAGCTGCTTAGACAATTCCATGGTTGATAAACTCTTTAAGTCTTCAAACTATGTGCTCTTATTACCCCCAGGAATATCTGTTCATTCCTTACAAGTTCTAATGAATTCATTTAAGGCCTAAATAGTTCAGAGACGTTACACATGAAAGGGTATCTAAACTTTTGTACAGGTCCTGTGTTTTAGTGCACTGTTGTGTGCAGTAAAATGTTAGTTTTTTATAATGTATCACTTCAGAATCTGTGTTTACTTCTCCTAATATCAAAATCCACAAATTATGTAAGTTGGTGAGGGGTGCAAAACTTGTTCATACTATATATGCAGTACCGTGACAAAGTATTTATTGATAACAGAAAGGAGGTAAATACTTTGTAATGGCACTTTATTTTTATTTTTTATAGTGTACAGGTAAAGAGCTTCATTTAATGTTGACATTAAATATGAGAAAGGGGGAAAATGTCATCTGGTGACTTTTTCCAGTTCTGAATATGGTCCATTTCACATGAGGGATATTGTTAATTCCTTCCAACTACACTTGCTGTTTATCAATTCGGTACAAACTTTAATTGGTAAAACAGTGAGTGCTATAGAGACATATTAATTTTTATTCAGTGATGACTACGTAATATCAGGAATCACACTGCTGACAGAGCCTCAAATATATGATCCTACTAGCAAAAAGACATACACTATTACTCACTCTTACCCACTCATTTGACGAACCACTTAGGGCAGTGGTGGCTTAGTGGTTAAGGTCATGGGTTACTGATCCAAAGGTCAGTGGTTCAATCCCCACTATCTCCACTGTTGGGCCCTTGAGCAAGGCTCTTAACCCTCAATTGCTCAGTTGTATAAAAATGATAATTGTAAGTCGCTCTGGATAAGAGCGTCTGCCAAATGCTGTAAATGTAATCATACTAGGGTCGCAGGGAGACTGGCGCCTATCTTAGCCAACACTGGGCAAAGGCAGAGTACACTATGAACAGCACTTCATAACTTCATAGACCATCACAGGACCATCGCAGGGAAACACACACACAGGCCATTTACACTCACACCTAGGGGCAATCTGGAACAGCTAGTTAGCCTAATGTGCATATCTTTGGACTGTGGGAAAAAACTGGAGTACCATAAGATATAAAATCCCAAATATAAAGAAGGTACAGACCAACCTTTACTATTTGGTCTCACGGTTTTTCAATTCATTTCTGTCATTTCAGTCAGTCCTCTCTACTTCCCTGTCTATAATATTAAGGCCACTTTAATTAACTAATTTTTAGTTCATGTCATCTAATATCAACTTTATGGCAAAATATTCATATATACACCAAGGATTTTCTGAAAGGAAGAGACAAGCAAGGCAATAGTTATAATTAAGCTGATCATGCATTAATAATGTGCAGCCAGTGCTGTGCTTATTACTTGCACATCCTTAGTAAATAACCCATTAAACTGGCCACGCCCAGTAGAGCCTTTGGTTCGAATTACTCTGTAATTAGTGGTTGTCTTATTAAATAAACATATTAATTTGTTAACAAAGTAAATGTATTGCAGTGATGTACTTCAATTCAACATGGATCGCAAACACTATATTGCATATTCTAAACATAAAAGAACCTTAAATGCCAAACAGATCAGCCAGTTAAATGGATGAAACTGGTTATTTTAAAACCACTCAAGTGATGACAAATGCAATTTCAGAAATAACAGAAAACTGGCATTCAGGTCAAATAACCTCTAAAACCAGTGGTGGCAGATACATATTCAGAGTAAATGAGATGCCACTTTAAATTAGAGGAAAGGTGAGAGAGGGCAACAAGAACACTGTTGTGAACACAAAAGCTCAGAGAGCGTAGAGTGAGGAGAGGAAAGGTAAAGTGGGAGAGAAGTGAAAGTGAGAGAGAGCAACAGCTTCTCTAGAAGCTTCCTTCATCTTTAATTAGTTGTGCAGATAACTGGAGGGCGAATGGCCCTGCTAAGATGTGCTGATTTAAAATTCAAGGCCCTGGCCATAAAACTGACATGAGCCTGATTGCTTCTTAAAATTTAACTTTATCCTGGCATCCAGCCTCCAAACCAATGGACGATTGCACAGATATCAGCATAGAGAGGGAGAGAGAGAGGACATCAGGAGAGTGCAGATCAGCGTTTAGACCTCTCAAGGCTAAAGCTGCCTCCATTAGAGCACTTTTACCCACTCTTTAATCACATAGCCACTAAGGTGTATAGCATCAATAAGGAAGGAAGGTGGCAGAAAGGAGACTACAAGACGGAGAAGATGCAAAGATACACAACTAAGAAAAGCAGACAAAGACAAAAAGAAAAACAAAAAATAAAATCAATGTGAGGCAGGAAAAACATCTTGCCTTGGAACATGTCCTTCAAAGACGTAGGTCTTGTTGTCCCAGTCATCAGGATCTGGAGAATACACCTTTCCCAAAACAGATGTTGGCATTCTTCCTGTTGGTGCAAAATGCATTTAGTATGTTTTTCCTCACATATAATATCAAATCATATGACATTGAATATTCCTGCAAATTATTCAACAACAAAAATATTTGTTATTATTGTTATTAATATTATTATTATGATTCAATTCACACAGCAAAAGATGTATGCTGGAAGTCCCAGGTCTTAATAATCTGAGGGCAGGCTATGTCTCATAGCTTATTTAATTTATTATTATTATTATTATTATTATTATTAATAATAATAATAATAATAATAATAATGATAATAATAATGATAATAATAATAATAATAATTATTATTATTATTATTATTACTACTACTACTACTACTACTACTACTACCATTATTATTATTATTACTATTACTATTATTATTATTATTATTATTATTATATTCTGAAGAACAATGCTTGGTAAAGCATTACCAGTTTTTTTTTTAGATATCATTTTATATTGTTTTGATATTATACGTCACATAAACTCATAAGACAGAAATGACAAAGTAATGTCAAATACTGTACAACAAAAATGCAACAGTGCCAACATAATATCTAGTCAAACACTATGCATACAATCTAACTTGTTCTTAACTGCGTCTCTATTTGTACGTACTACAGTTCTTTTTGCTTTTTCTTTACTCCTTTTTATAATCTAATTGCTCAATCTCAGTAGGTAAGTTATGCTTCCTCCACCTCATTAACACCAAGCCCGAATACACAGATGGGAACACAACGTCTCAGAGTAACACCGCTGAGAAAAAAAAAATAAATTCTCTATAATATTACAGAAATACAGTATGCAAAACATAGTCCAGTAAATATACTCCACAGTTTTACTACTAAAGGATAGACATTCAGTGCATTTTCATTTACATCTGATATAAATTAAGAAAATATTGTTTTAATTAAATTATGTGTACATGAAGTATAAATAATTGTAAATTATTACAGTAGAATTAGGCAGCTGAAAAAATGGGGTGATGGCCGGATAAAATCTTCATAATTCCTAAATGATAACTGACAGAGCTAAATACTGCAACTTGTCAAATATGAAATGAAATAGCTAATAAAACACTACAATGCTACTAACAAATATCTTTGTAAATATCTTCAACAGCAAAATGTCTTCAACAGCTAATTTATGGCGGCAGGGGGAGTGAGTTGCACCTTCCCTTCCTCCACCTTCATGGCTGAAGTGCCCTTGAGCAAGGGACCTAACAACCATCTGCTCTCCAGGCACCCCCAAAAAATGTTGTAAACAAAAACTATATATTGGAAATTGCATTATGCAAGCTTAACATTTACATTTATTTTTGCAGACGCTCTTATCCAGAGCGACTTACATTTATTAGTTTACAAACAAGTTGATCTATGCAGAGCCTAACATGATGACTTTGAAAGTGCAAAATGCATTTCCACTTTGAAAACTTTTGACTGCCTTTAATTCTTAGGCATAACTGCTTACACCGTATAACCAAATAAATCTGCTAATAAATATAAGCTAAAGGCGTCTGCTTAGCCTACGTCTGCCAAGAGCATCTTTGATGAAAATTAAATGCTAATAACTTTCCCTTGATGTAGCTGAATGAAAAGGAAATATCCTCAGTAATAAATTGACTGACAGTAAGAAACTACCATGAAGACTGTGTGTGTGTGTGTGTGTGTGTGTGTGTGTGTGTGTGTGTGTGTGTGTGTGTGTGTGTGTGTGTGTGTGTGTCTGTTGGGGTGGGGTGGAGGTGGACATAAAACATTTTGGCTGTATTCCTGTGGTGTTCTTTTTCAACCTATTTAGGTGGGCATAATGTAACCAAGCACTAGGAATCAATTTATTTTCAGCCTGAGAGACTCACATCGGTTGATTCACTAGTAAACAAAATAATCCATCATGCTTCCTGGAAATGAGCAGACACTAAGAGCTTTAATAGGCTAATAAACATGATTTAAAAAAATATGTAATGGAAGGATTTTTTTTCTTTTATATGTTCAGGCACCCTTATTCCAAAAAACAGCACTGGAATTACCCTTCGAAGCTGCCACATAACTTCTGGAGATTCTTAATGAACCCAGCCATGCTTTGCTCTTGCTGCTACATTTTAGCACAAGAATATCTTAAAACAGCCCCTCAGAACATGTAAGAATGAGGTCAGCCAGCAGCTACATCAGCATTATTTCCTATCGTTTCATCAAAGCTCACCTGAGAATCCCGGCTACATCTATTTATTTTCAGAATTCTCAGAAAAATAAACAGAAGCATTCCCGAAAGACCAGGGAAATAAACAGCAAAATGTTCTGGTAAGGTCTTTGACATGATAAAAAGAAAGACAGACAGGAAAAAAATTACTATTTTTTTATGTTCATATGATTAGAATTCATTCGTTTTAATCTTACTTCAATTAATTGTTATATATGTTAACTTATTTACCAATTTATTATAAAATTTACTTAATTACCTATTTAACACCCTGTTGCACTGCTTTCTGGGCTATTCATGCTCCCGTAAGTAAGGGTTTTTTTGTTGTTGTTGTTTTTTCCCGCAGATTCTACATGGCTAAAACAGCACTGTTGTGAATAGCCAACACAAATAACACCCATAATAAAAATATTAATTAGTTTTACTTAATTATAATGACTTATTTCAATTGATATTCTTTACTTAATTACATTATAATATTACTAATTATAATATTTTACATAAATATAATATAATATACAATTAATCAATCTCCTTCACACACAATTAATTTACTCATAATAAATTATAATGCAGTAGCTTAGTTCTCTATATTTACCTCTGTGACTGTTAAGATAGATTATCTTCTCTCCAGCGACATGGGCATGGTCATTCTTATCCCCGATAGTGATAGTGAGTGTGCTGGTAACTGTTTTAGGTGGTTTACCACTGTCAGTCATGATGACTGGCAGCAGGAATTCCTTCTGTCTCTCTCGGTCAAAGGCTCTGAGGGCCGTGATGGTGGCCGAGTCATTCCTGTTATCTTGCAGGTAAAAGTCATTGCTGTAAAGGTATTCAGGAGGGACAGAGAAGGAGAAAGGTGATCCGTTTTCTGCAGAGTCTCGATCAACAGCTCTAAGCAGCAAAGAACTGCTGTTGAGGTGTACCAACTGAGGCCCTGCAACGTTCTCCCACACTACTGGTGAGTATGCAGACTCAAACTCAGGCCCATTGTCATTTACATCCATCAGAGAGATGTGAATGGTGGCAGTACCAGTCAGTGGTGGAGACCCGTGGTCAACTGCAAGGATGATTAAGTTATACAGGGCGGCAATCTCACGGTCCAGCTGCCCAGCCACAGTTACCAGTCCAGTCTGGTCAACTGAGAAGAGTCCATATGGGTCAGATTCAGGTGCTATACTGTAGCTAATCTCCCGATTCAAACCAGAATCTGAATCACTTGCGACAACTGAAGCAACACTGGTACCAATCAAGACATCCTCTCTAAGGTCAGGAATCTGCAGGAAGTGGGGGATGAAGACTGGGGCATGATCATTGCAGTCTTCTACCTCCAATGTACAATGAAGAAGGCTGGAATAGTCCAAATCCTCCACCCTAATGGTAAGATTAAAGTGTTGCTCACCCGGTCTCTCAAAATCCAATCGCTTTTTGAGCCGTAGAGTTCCCCGTTGCTCCTGCCGGTGACTCACCATGTAGAACTTCTGCTCTGGGTCTCCAGATACTACACTGAAGGTCAACTGACCATTCTCACCAGCATCTGCATCTTCAGCGACCAGGTCAAGCAGGGCAGTGTTAGGCTCACTGCTCTCAGGGATCCGTGTTGAACAAGAGCGGTCCAAAAACCGAGGAGCATGGTCGTTCACATCTGTTACATGGATGGCAGCAGTAGCCGTGCCTGTCATCCCACCTCCATCCCTAGCTTCCACTACTAAGAGGTATGACTCTGTTTGCTCCCGGTCCAGACCAGCCTTTGCCAATGAGATGGTTCCAGTAGCTGGGTTGATGGTAAACATGTCCACCCCACTGTTGCCTCCATTCAAGGCTGCATTGCCAACAATTCTATATGCTAGTACAGCATTCTGTCCAACAGCTGCGTCATCCAAATCTGTGGCAGTCATCTCCATGACCGAAGTACCAGGTGGAGAGTTTTCAGCCACATCTCCATGACAGTTGTCTGGTGCACAGGCAAAGATGGGGGCATTGTCGTTAATATCCCACACACTAATGATAACATCAGTAAACCCAGTCAGGCCTTCGCCACCTTCATCTGTGGCTAAAACCACAAAGCGCCATACAGCCCGTGTCTCTCTGTCCAAAGTTCTCTGGGCATAGATCTTCCCTGTCACTTCATCAATGATGAATTCACTTTCAGCTCCCTGACCATGCAGCGAGTAACGTAGAGCCTCTTGGTCAGCATCCTTATCTGGGTCAGTGGCTGTTACCTAAAACATCAAACAGAATGTCTTAGCCCTTTTTTTCACTGACACCTTTTTCAATATAACTGAAGTCTGATGACTTGGACTCAAGCGCTAACAGCTAAAATTCCTCCTTCTGCTAAAACCCCCACTCAAGCATGCGTATCAATTAACAAACAACTAACAGTAAGTGAGTACATTTCCAAGCCACAAATTGGATGAAAAGCATTATGTCAAAGCATGATGTCATCTGCTGCAATTCAGCCTTCAAACAACTCCTTGATGAGACAGTATAGAGTGCCTAAAATGTCCAAAAACCTGTTTATCCATATTTTTGGTTTGATAAGTGCTGGTACAAAGATGTAAAAATCGGAGTACCGCTGTAATATGATTCATTTTCCTGCTCATTCAAAACAAATTACACACCAATTTTCAAGACAGGATATGGAATTCAGTTCCATCCATCAGTTCAGGGAAATGGGACTCACCACCAACTCTCAATGGTCTTTTTTATGGTTTTACTATATTAAGTAATAATTTTTTTAAATCCTGACAATCTTTACCTAACCTAAAAGCATAATATAATTTGATAACAGTCAGTGCCTATTAATGATAATGTAAATAGAAGAGAAAAAAAGCGACCCTCCTATGCATATTTTCCCCCAATTTTACTAATCCTCTTTTTTTTCCTAATACATTTTGCTGCAGTAAATGCATTACCTGCAGCACGAACACTGGAGAACCATCCAGCTCTTCTGTCACGCTTCCATAGTACTCATTGACTGAGAACACAGGCGCCTCATCGTTCTTATTGACCACATTGACAACAACAGCAGTGTAATCCTCCCACTTCCCATCTGAGGCCAGCACATACAGCTTATAACGTTTAGTTTGCTCGTAGTTCAGTGGCTGGGCGATAAAGATGGTGCCCACCTCAGGCTCCACATCAAAGACCCCACCTGTGTTACCTGCAGTAATCTGGTAGCGCAGCTTAGCATTGGCACCTGCAAAACAACATAATGACTATTAGCTTCCTGAGCTACTACAGGTAAAATATACTATTACAAATTTTCTTTGGTCAACTGCATATTAATTAGTAAACAAACAAATTGACTGGCATATGAAATAGGACTAGGAATGGGCAGGCTAATAATGATTAAAGCTGGTAATTATTTAAAATGAAGTAAGCATATGTATGTAGAAAGACATAAAAAGCAACTGAAAAAAAATAAAGATATATTCACGTAGATTATCATTTTTAATGGGTATTTTTACCAAAATATTGAAATAATATATTATTAATATATTTTATGGAGAATATGAATTCGCTGCTACTACCTCCAAATGACTGCTGTACTATTCAGCTCTAATTTATACCTTTTTACACTGATTTCTTGCAGTCTACAGAATCATAAACCTGCAGAGTATTTGGTTGGTCCCCGCCCCCAACACACAAACACCCCAACAATTGCCAATTAGAGAAGTCTTGCAATGAACTCTTCTAACACAGCTAACCAATGCTGATGCAGTGATGATTACACTGAAATGTTCCTCATTTTCGTTGAGAGTTTACCTGTAAAAATGAAATGCTACTAACTTCTATCAGCTGATTATCTACTATTATATACAGAGGCAAGTAATACATTAAAAAAAGTAAATATTATACATCAATAAATGAACCTACCATACCATACTGAATATGTGCTCTTACAAACGTAAAGTTTGCTATGCAGATCTAAATTTTGCATATTGTCTTATTCTCTAAATGGCTCAAATCAGCCTGCTGTTTCAAGTATGTGAAAATGTAGTTTGCAATAAATGACCTCTATTATATTACTGGCAGGTTATTAAACTATAGCACAGCCGGAATTTGTGCTCCAACACACAAGGAAGGAACTGAAATCTCAGGCGCGATAGGAATAAAACTGATGCAGCATCAGAAAGACGTGTAAATCCTGCAACCTTTCTGCTTTTCACAGCATTAAAGACATATATTAATGGTAAACCATATTTTCTTTCATATAAGATTTACACCCAGCTCAGATCACCTTCCTGTAGAAGACACATAAGTAGTAAAAAAAAAAAATACATACAACAAAAAACATTGAGCTACTCTTGCTCTCCTTCACCTCATGACCCCTCTCATCTCTCTGCCTTAGAATTTCCTTAATAAAAGAGAAATAATGAATAAGACACCACGCTCTGCCAGCCTCAATTCAGATCTAAATTTTGATCTCACTATCGCCCCGAGCAACTCTGATAAATTAGTAGAAGTATCCTGCCGTTAGCTTTTTGGAAGTTAGTGCTTTTTCAAGACTTTTATGAAAAGGGATAAGCACAAAGTGAGACAGCTAATACTTGCTGACATGACCAGAAGCCATTATGGAAGATCAGTTTAAGACTGATGTCTGTCATAATGAGGCTAAAGGCTCTGATAAATGTCTGGTGATCAGTGCAGCAGCTTCTCACATACCCACAAGCACACCAGGTGTAACAGCCCTGATTCATGTAGGGAATTATGGACATAGACAATGGCTAGACAATAAGAAATAAGTGATGCCTTGACTGTGACGTGATGCCGCCTGGATAGCTTTACATGTGATAGGGAAATGAAAGAGTGTTTATCTCAGTTTTTTTAACCTACTCACAGTGTGCATATTAAAGCATCTGTTTATGTGATATTGGGAAGAATTAACTTTATGGCACATGAGTTGTCTATTCATTGTGCACAATTTGAAGGCCTACAGCTCCATAAGAATTGCTGGCTTATATCATACAACTGATAAATCATTACAAACCAAATTTTTATTGTGATGTTGCTAAGGTTTGTTGAAGCAGTGCTGTTGTTATTAGATGCTGTAATCAAGACTAAAGGTCCAATGCATTTTAGAGTGCAGGGTTTATTTTTGGACAGGCAGTGAATTTTGGTGGCAAGAGGTGCACGGCAAACAAGTTTTTGCTCTCTGATGTGGAGATGAAACATTCAGACACAGTGGATCTCATAGCCAGGTGATCTCCAAATTGCACCTTTTTGTTCCTTGTACTGTTGTGCTGTGAAGTCCATGCATTTCAATCAATCCATATATACTATCCCCATTCCAGATTACACCTACACTAATGTCTTCATTTATTTTAATACATGTCCCAGACTCATTCACGCATCATGTGTCGTTCAGTGATTTTTTTGCCTTATTTTCCACTTGCACAGTTGACACCATGCCAATAGTTTGTATTTATTCTGTTCTAAAGTATCATGTTGGTCCTTACTGCCACCATTACTCACTTTCTTTTTTGTACATCACCTGTACAACTCCTGATTCCTGATTTGCAATTCTGGTTAAATTTGTTGGAGTTTTTTTGTCTTTATACTGTGGGAGGAAACCAGAGTACCCAAAGGAAACCCATGCAAACACGAGAAGAACATGCAAATGCTACACAGAACCTCCCTCGCAGAGCCCAGGACTCAAACGTAGGACCTTCTTGCTGTGAGGTGGATTTGCTAACTACTACACCACCATGCCACCCTCAATAACAAATTAATTATCTATATTTAACTGCAATCTAAGCTGTGGCCAGGAGCCAAGGTATCAACATTGGGTGTGACCTCTGCGAGGGACGTCACACATTCTAGCCAGTTATATGTGCCTCCAGTCAAGAGGGTAGAGAATGTTTTTTCTTAGTGGATTGCTCTGTTATGTAGCATTAGCGCTAGTTTCAGAAACATTTTAAACCACTGGTTTTAAGATTACTCACATCCCTTGAAGAGCACTATGATTTATCACTTGCTCTGGATCCCTAGGAACTCTAAAGGTACCTTTTGGCCATGCCTTGTTTTGCTGGGTTTATAAATGGTGTTGCGCACACAATCCTCAATCACCAGTGGGGAAAACAAAGTATTTTTATTGAATAAAAAGAAAATAGATGGTTGTTTTACAAGTACGATAATAGATATAAAGCACAATCTGTGAAGAATAATTATAGCTATAATACAAAAGCATTCAAAAGGATGGAACACTGATTAAATATTAACTGGGTACATACAGTATAATATTACTCTGGGGAAAAAATGTATTAATGCAAAATGAAGTCTAAGATGTAATATTTTGCTTGTGTCTTTTAAGGAATAAAACACTTGAGCATAATGAGCAAATTATGCACTGAAGACATGGAGGATGTTGCTGAGTAGTCCGCAAGATGGACTGTCAAGGGGACTATTCAATTCAGTGACATCTACGGAGCCTAAGATGCATAATTGTTTTAGCATATATTACACAACATAGAAAAACTACAAACTAAATTTCTGTAGTTTATTTTTATATATTTTATGCATGATAAAAGCAGGTCACGTGAGCTCTATATGCACCTAACAGAAAACAGTGCTGTGTAGCTGAAGGTGTGTTTTTAAGCGTATTCAGTGAGTAAGTGAGTGAGAATGAGTGTGGCATGCATATATTTCCTTATCAGAGGTGAAAATTTGGCAGGCCGCTATGTCCTGTTTATGTACCTTGATGTCTGCATTCAACTGTGATTTTGTTTTCGAGAGGCTCAGACTGTTTGGAATGGATCAAGCATTTAATACAATTAAAGTAGTGATGCTGAAGGCTTATAAATTTTGCAGTGATCAGATTTTTCACTTTTTTTTTTAAACTTTTTTGATGGACATAAAGAGAACCTCAAATACCACAAAATAACACTGACAGCTATGAAATAAACATTCCTTAGTTTCATCCACATTCGTACCACAAGTGTTGCTAAGAAACATCAGATAAGAGGGTCCATAGACAAATACTGTATATCGATGTAGGTCAGAAACATGAACCTGAAGATATTTCAGAGATTTTAATTTTTTTTAAACTGGAATGCTCTTATGATCTTGAAGTGGTTAGACTCTGGGTATTCACTGTGTGCAGTAAGAAGTGCAAAATGAAGAATTAAAAAAAAAAAAAAACAATGAGAAATATATGCTATATCACGTGAATTGAAGTTCAAGCTTACAATGAGTTAGGCTGTGAAAATCTGCCTTGAAATTTCTACAACCTCTCATCATCCCACTATTTAGTAAGTTATGTGACCCATGTGCTTTCAGTTGCATTTATATTGATTCACAGCTCGTTTTGTCCCATCTTACCTTCATCTTCATCATTAGCACTAACAGTGAGGATGGTGGAGCCAACATCGGCATCCTCATCCACATCAACCTCATACATTGTCTGCGCGAACACAGGCTTGTTATCATTCACATCGCTGATGAAAATCCTCACATATGCCGTGTCTGAGGGAGAGAGAGCAAACACACAAGATTAAGCAAATGCTCACTGAACTCATTCTTCTTTATGCTTCTTCTTTTGAATGCATGTCTGTCTCATTTTTTCTCCATTTTTTTTTTTGTCTTTTTTATCCTCTTCTTAATTTCACCTGGCCTGTTTGTCTCTCCTTCTACATCAATCTTCTAATCTCTGGGTTTCAAATCATTAGTATTTAGTTGGAGGAGGATGTAGCTTTGAGGATGCAGTAATGGATAGGTAAAGAAGGAAAGAATGAGAAGGACAGCCACTCCTTCCTCTAATATTCCTTGATTTGTTATCACTTTCAAAAGGGACACAATTTGCACTATACTTCTCAAGAACAAATCAATTATTCAAGTAGGCTGTGGAAGCAGCTCATGCAAAAATTATGGATCTAAACAAAAGTAGGAACATTTTTTTTTTCTTTACAAAATAAGGCGGTCCAGTAGACCTCAGCTGTATGTTTCAGTATGTGTGAGGATGAGAGTGCTGTAGACGCTGTAGCTGTCATTCAGTGACAGGATGACATGTTGTTCAAAGTTGTGTTGTGAAGCCATGGTCATGTCATTGCAGTACAAATAAACAAGCATCGCCAGACTGTACCATTTCCTGCTGCTGTGTTTTCTTTTCCAGTTGTCATGCCAATCACTTTGACTGGATAACTCCATTACATTACTGTATATAGGAACTGACAGTCCTGCCTCAACTGTGTTCAAATTCCACAACAAATTAAAAATCCTTTTTTTCCCTCCCGACAGTGTGTGACTAACCAAAATCATTACATATGTAGTCAATTATTACAAAGTATCAACACAGGTGCACTTCACTGCCAACCAAATAAAGATGGCACCTCTGATCACATATCCTTTTACTTAGAGGGAAGTAGTTGCAACACTACTGCCAGATTTTAAAACAGTATACATTTTAACAGGAAAAAAGATATTACTGTATCATCACCAATATCATTCATTCATTCATCTTCTTCCGCTTCTTCCGGGGTCGGGTCGCGGGGGCAGCAGCCTAAGCAGTGAGGTCCAG
>JBCNYH010000014.1:8888743-8902021 GCA_039654325.1 Tandanus tandanus
GAGTGTTCCCTCTGTTTTTATATATATATATATATATATATATATATATATATATATATATATATATATATTTGACTGACCCTCCACCCCTTTTGAATCTGAAAGAATCCCACATCAAGAGCATGGCTTTTGGAGAAATGCCTCATTAAAGTCCGTACAAAACAACAAATGCTGGGCAAAAATGAGATTGGTAATGGGGGAGAGGAAGCACGATATGAGGGCTGGGAAAGCACTGTAAAAGGCAAAGCCTGCAGATACAAACTTAGATCAATAATCAGGATTGGAGCATAGACAATAATAGTCCAACGTAGAAAGCCTCCTTCCAAGGCAGAGAGCCATGCAAACCAGGAGTTATGGGCTATGGGCGTGGTCTGGACAGTGGTACGCACAGTGTTGATGACGAGTAGAGATTTGCGTGGTTGTCAAGAACGTAAAACAACAAGACTTATTAAGGACTCTGCCAGCAGAGTATCTAATGCAAGCCTGTTATGTCTTGTTGGCAATTTTAAGAACCGGCCAGATGAGGCCATTTATTTTATTTAATGCTGCGATGGTGCTACTGTCGAGGAATATGGACCACACAACATTCGCACCAGTGGTTGTCTAGGGGATGGCAAGGGTGTATCCTTTATATTTGTCAGGGGTGGAGTGTTTATTGCAAGATAGAGAACACAAACTGAAAAAGGGATTGGACTCATGGATGGCAAGCTCTGGAAAAACAAGCAATGGTTACAGAAGCCACAGTATACAGGGAACACTCCATAAGACTTTATGTTTTAAGGATGCTCAGACTTAATTGTCTTCCATCACAATTTGGCGACTATCATAGTTACTCAGATTCTTATGCTTAGCCATATTTCCTACTTCCAACACATCAACTTTCGAGAACTGGCTATGTTGCCTCTATATCCCACTTGTCAGGTTCCACTGTAATAAGAAAATCCATCTATCCATTCAATATCTATAACAGGGTCGTGGGGAAAGCTAGAGCAAATTCCAGTGAAAGGGTACTGAGCAGATTACTAATCTATTGCAGGGTTTATACAGTCAGCATTCACACTCACGCCTATGGGCAGTCTAGATTAGCCAGTTGACCAAATGGGCATATCTTTTTACTGTGGGCGGAATCCAGAAGTATGCAGAGGAAACCAATGCACGAACAGGAAGAACATGCAAACTCCATACAAAAAGCTCCAATCAGCCACAGTGTTCGAACCCAGACTCTTCTTGATGTTATTAATTTCACCTGTTAGTGGTTATATTATTCTGGTTATATATTTTAAATGTATTGTGCATGTGTATTCTGCATTTTTTCTGCCTTACATTACATATTAGTAATTTGCTTGCAACAAGTAAATGGCAAGCAAATTGTCTACATGCAAATTGTATACATGGAGTATAGAACTCCAAAGCCTTCACTGAGCCTCCACATTTACTGTAATGTCCCACCGTGGAGACTCCGTTATGAAAGTACATCTTTGTGGATCCTGGTGAAATCCTCCATGAAGGACCCCCCTTCTAATTTGTGTCGGTGACCATAATAATAGTGGGCCAAGGACATATGTATGCAATACAGATTCTCGTTTTTTGTTTTTTTTTAAATGTGGTTTAGCAAAAAAACAAAAAACATTATGACATTATGTTCCTACATAGATTGCTAACTATTAATCTGTACGTCAAGCTACCCATGTTTCTATTTAGAGTTATTGTCCGTGGAACCTGGTTAAATTCTCCACAAAAACTCTTTAGTTCCTCCATGGAACATCCGCAGAAGTTCCGTGGGGAAAACGTGGTGCATGAAAACCCCCTACTAAATCCCCACAGATATATACTGTACTTAGTAAGTGACATTACTGTAAATGATAAATACCTATCAACTTGATTGCAAATTGTTCACCCTTGGTGTAACCTACATAAAATAAAGTGTGATGGACCATACCACAATGGGAGTGTCTCTGACAGTGTTCTCCGGTATGACAACTTCGTAGCTTTCCTTCTCCCATTGAGGGGGTTGGTTTTTCACATTGGTGATGGTAACAGCTAGCTCAACAGAGCTACTTCGGTTCCCACCATCTGTGGCTATGATCTCTCTGGTGATGTAGGTCCTCTGCAATCAAAATATCACAAAGTGTCAAAGCCTCCTGAAAAGAATTATATAATGACTTCATTCTAGAATGATCCATAAAATATTGGGTCTTCTTAAGTCTACTGGTTCAAATAACTCATCATTTCATTTATATACAAATAGCCACAGGCTAATGATAATGACAGAATAATGTCTAATTATAACCTGAAATGATTGTTTGCATTTGGGATGCTGTGAGCTCAGTAGACGGGTCGTGGAAGAAGTGAATGTGGAGAGAGACTGCAAAAATCCCTGTTGATGTACCACTTTGACTTGTATTAAAAGAAATGTGTGTGCCGTCTGATGTGATGACAGCCAGACAAATTCACACTGACCTCCTCACAAACACACACACATACGCTTCATCATGTACCCTTGGTAGTCATGGAAACTGTTCTAACTGAGACCGACTCTCTGAAGGCCATTCATATCAAGCGATTTAATTTACTCTCTATCTTCATCAACACACACACACACACACACACACACACACACACGCACACACACGCACACGCACACGCACACACACACACACGTTTACTCCTTCCTTCCTGATCATCACAGTTAAATACTTAGACTGTTTTATTGGACTTATAGAATCAAATAGCATTTATGAGATGCAGTAATAAGTGTGTTAAAGAGGTGTGCTTGAAGGTGTGGCGTTAAATTTTTATATGTAGCCAATTTTACCACACACATATTTTTAACTCCCACTGAGGCAGCTGTCAATATGATCTCTTACTCACTCATTTGCTGAACCACCTAACCACCTAATCCACCTAATCCTAATCCTATTAGGGTTGAGGGGACCTCAGTCTATACTGGGCAAAGGTAGGGTACACCCTGTACAGCTCACACCATTGCACACAACCATACACCCTCACACCTAGAGGCAATTTAGGACAGGCTAATTAGCCTAATGTGCATGTATTTGGACAGTGAGAGGAAACTGAAGTACCCATAGGAAATCCATGCAATCACAAAGAGAACATGCAAACCACACACACAGAAACACCCGAGCCTGGAACTCAAACCCAGGATCTTCTTGCTGTGAGGCGGATGTGCTAACCACTATGCTGCCCCAATATGATCTGGTTAGAGAAAAAAAAACATTGGTCAATGCTTTCAGAATCAAAAAATATGACGTGAACCACCAACATGAACTTGGATGTATGTCATGTCACCAACATGACAAGGATGTATGTCAGCTTGTCCATCACTCGTTGTATTTTAATTCTGAATGCTCTCTCTCTTTTACTAGCATTATAATATTCTAGCCTTTATATGTATTTTTGGAGATGGCACCAAATATGTCAAGGATCTATGTTTGTTTGAATTTGTTTCTACATTTGTACACCTTTACACAACTTTAATCCACCTTGACTTTTGTTTCTGGATGAGAGTACTGTGTGAGTGTTTTCACTGCCACGTTTTCCTTCTTTTGCATATGTATGATTTTTGTTTGCTGTTGCACTTTAAGTCATCATTGAATCCACTGGTTGCCGATTGCTGCAGATTTTCCCCTGGCCCTGATCTTTCATGTGTGATAAATATCAGACTGCTTACCATGGATTGCAGCAGCTGATCTCTTTTGGCATGTCTGTTATTTGCGTCAAAGGCAGGGAATTATTCAAAGCAATCAAGGGTTTCTCAGTATCGAACATCCCAAAGAGTTCTTTAAGACTGTGTCATATATGTTGCACAACAGATATAATGCAACAGAACAGAAAATTGAGAAAAATTTCGAAACTCATATGTTGTGCAATAGAAAAATTACCTAAAGTCCATTTATTCATTCATTCATTCATTCATTCATTATCTGAACCGCTTAAACCTAATTAGGGTTGTGGGGCGGCTGACACCCATCTCAGCCGACTCTGAGCAAGGTTGGAGTACACCCTGGACAGCTCGCCAGGTCATCGCAGGGCAGAAACATGCTGATAGTAACCCAATGGCCTACTCTTTACGAACAACAGCAATGGTTCTTTTGGGTGGGGGGGGTGTCGGGGCAGCACTGACAACTCAGATCAGTAAGCCAGCACCTTAACCACCGAGCCCTAGGGACATTAAGTTAAAAATCAAAATTCTGAATTGTGAGTAATCCTTGACACCAGGTCCATTTTCTAGGCCTGTTGTGTGATGTCCTTCAATATTTTAAGGCTGTGTTTAGATAGACTTACTCATTTTATATGCTTTATGGGTAATCAGATGTACTCAGAGTCACATAGACTTCTTATAATAGCCCGATGTTTGTCCAGTGTTAAACCTATGGAACGTCCTCATATACTGTTTCCATGTGTATTGTGCAACATTTTTATAGCAGTGTTAGGTTGAGCATAGATATGTCAACCAAGTATCATACGAGCAATTCTTTGTCTTGTAACAATCATAAAACTTTTACACTATACTGATTTAGGTACCAAAGGCAGAGCTCCCCATAAAGGTCTTTGTGAAATGAGTTATGTATTACTGTATGTTATGCATAGACAGGTTTCACCGTACTTGACAGCCATCATTATGCAACTCAGCAATACATGACAGCCAATCAGCATCAACTCACTGATGTGCAGGAACGGGACAACTATCCAGAATGAAGTTGTTGGGTTAGATCTCTACAGTGACACACAGACGCAGAACAAACATCCAAGCCATATTCGGCCCACGCGGTGAGTCTCATATGAACATTGTACAATTTCTGCCTCACAGCAAGAAGGTCCTAGGCTCATGTCCTGGGCTTGGTGAGAGCATTTCTGTGTGGAGTTTGCATGTTCTCCCCGTGCTTACGTGGGCTTCCTTTGGGCACTCCGGTTTCCTTCCATCAGTCCAAAGACATGAACATTAGACTAACTGGCTACTCAAAACTGACGGTAGGTGTGATTGTATATATATGTGTGTGTGTGTGTGTGTGTGTGTGTGTGTGTGTGTGTGTGTGCGTGCGTGCGTGCGTGCGTGCGTGCGTGCGTGCGTGCGTGTGTGTGTGGGTTTTGGCACTGCGATGGTCTGGTGAGCTGTTCAATGTATACTTTGCCTTCGCCCACTGTCAGCTGAGACAGCCTCGAACCTCCCCGCGACCCAGGATTAGCCAAGTTGGCAAATAGGTGAGAATGAGAGAGAAAACATGCCCCCGCAACCCGACCCTGAAACAAGCATACGAAGATGATGAAGATGAGTGAGAAAAATATGCAGGTTTCAAATCCACCTGACCCAAACCTAGGTCAGTCCCTTCTGTTGTAGCTTATCTCAATTTGTACTAAAAAAAATAATAATAATAAATAAAAAATTGCAGGTTCTTTGTTGGCTTGAGTTAAGTGTTGTATGCAGAACCCTAAAACAGACCATTAAAAAAAAAAAAAAAAAAAAATCCATACAGAAAATCATTTAGAAGGATAGAACCATTCATTTTCCAGAGAACCCTTAAGGACCCCTTTCCTCTGAAAGTGCATCTTAAATGAGCCTCTGCTTTCCTCAACAGTGGGTAAATATCTGGCTATTACAACACAAATCCAAGCCTCATCTATATATTACACCAAATCACTCTGTAAATCACTATGTGCTGACAGAGTGGGATTTAAATCTACTATATTGGATTTCACCAACCTGGCTCATGTTTTCTTCCAATGGAACACACATTCTAGCTAATAAATCTCAACACCAGTAGACAATATGTTGGATTAGTGATAAATGTGAACTCTGCTGGAGGGAACATTCCGGAACTGTGTGATATAACCTACTCACTATACATCTGCCATGTATCAAATAAGACTTAATATGTAGCCCACTTCTTTTGTGTTCATGATGCAAGCACAAAAGTTACAGATTCAAGGTGTTGCATAGGTTGCAATACTGTATAAATGGCAACATCTGGCAGAATTGTGCAATTGTAAATGCTATTGAGAGCTTTGGTCAGGCATTCTTTTGTGATATTCTATCAAATCAGCTGCCCTCATTCTTTTTAACAATGTTGTTAGTATAAACAACATTGTTTATAATTTTATATATAGAATCATATAAATGTTTGTGGTGGGAATTAGAAGCTGACTGACTGACAGACAACAGCAAATTCATGCTCAGTCTCATTCTGTGCATATAAAGCTAAATACCCTTTTCTATATATTGGGGGTGTAGTGCTCAGCATGTCCTTCTCACAGCAAGAAGATCCTGGGTTTGAGTCCCGGGCTCAGCAAGGTTGTTTCTGTGTGTTTGCATGGGTTTCCTCCGGGATTCTGGTTTCCTCACCACAGTCCAAATACATTAACATTGAGCTAACTGGCTGCTGCAAATTAACTGTAGTTGTGAGTATGAATGGTTGTGTGTTGGCCCTGCTGGCGAGCTGTTTTGGGTGTACCCCACCTTCATCCAGTCTTGGCTGAGATAGGTTCCAGCCTCCCAGCGACCCTAGTAAGATAAAGCGGTTCAGCAAATGAGTAAGTGAGTGTCAGTATATATTGGCAATACATTTAGTCAGGTAATTATTTCTGCTTAAGATTTTATTGATTTTAATAATTATAATGTTTCGTATGCATTATATAGGGCAGTGGCCTCGCCCAGAGTCGACTGAGACGGGCGCCAGCCTCCCTGCAACCCTAATTAGGATTAAATGGTTCAGAAAATGAACAATGATATAGGGCAGTGGTGGCTCAGTGGTCAAGGCTCTGGATTACTTATCCGAAGGCTGGTGGTTCAAGCCCCAGTCCCACCAGCCTGCCACTGTTGGGTCCTTGAGTAAGGCCCTTAACCCTCAATTGTTTAGTTGTATAAAAATGATTAATGTAGGTCAGTCTGGATAAGGGTGTCTGCCAAATGCCATAAATGTACAATGCACAAACTGTTTGTTCTTGTTTGGGAAAACCAGTTAGATGTGACTATAGCTAAATACTTGCAAACAGCAAAAACTTCTCTTCCTATATTGTACCTTTTTTTTCTTTTTTTACCTTTTTTTTGACTTCTCACAAAGCTTAGTGGGATTTTGCTGGATCAAGACTCCTCAAATTAAATTTTCTCCCTTCTCAGACTGCAGACTTTTTAAACTGCAGTATGCAATAATGCAATACAGCAGTAACTGATTACGTGATACATGAAAAACAGAAACAAATTTTCACCCAGAAAAGCATGTATGATTATATACAGTAAAAAAATGTCCAAGCCACAAAACATCATTCACTTTAATGTATAGTGTAGCATTTTATTTCTGAAGTGAAGTGACAAATACCTCTCTAGAACTTTTATAGAACGAAACTGCACAAATTAGGTCAGGATATTTAAAACTGCGGTTAAGGCCAAGAAAATACAATAGTTTTTCTATGCTTAGAATGGTTATCAAGGAACAATGATTCCAAAGCAGGTCTAATGAAAAATCAAACACCTTCTAGCACCCACCTTCAAGCACCCTCTAGCATCAAACCATGCCTTATTCAACCACAGCATGCATTTACCACAGCAAAGTACCTATGCGGACTTCCTACATCGCTCAGAAATCGTGCATTGCACATGCGTGGTCCCCATGTAACATCACCTGGGGAAGGCGTGGTGTCCGGCGCTCATAAAAAGTTAAGTCAACTGAGTTTCTTTAATTACTGCCTTCATTTCCATTCATGAAAGAAAAAAAACTAGGCAAGAACAGGAAATACTTGGCCTATACTCAGGCAAATTAAAAATATGCTGGCATTATACCAATTACATCTGCACAAAAATAGACCCTCATATGTAAACTGTCTTGCTGAGGCAGGGCAAAATTTCAATTTACCTTCTCCAGTAAGAGAGTAATCCATCTTTTCTGTAAACCTCATAGATGTATATCTCTCTAACCCAAAAGGTGTGTGTGTGTGTGTGTGTGTGTGTGTGTGTGTGTGTGTGTGTGTGTGTGTGTGTGTGTGTGTGTGTGTGTTTGCTATTAGATATAGACCTGAGAGATGGGTTGGTTGACGTAAACCCAGCCTGTCACCGGATTGACTCGCAGGTATTCTGGCTGCTCTTTAGACATAGAATATGTGATGGCTGCATTGGTGCTGTAGTCATCATCATGTGCAGCAACTCTCAGGAAACTGGTGCCAATCATGGTGTCCTCCCTCAAGAAGTCTGTGCGAATGTAGTTCAGAATACAAATTATTTTAATGAGAGCCAAAGGGAAAAATGGTTGTATGGATACAGAGAAAGATGCTGTAACTAAATTTATATGGGGTATGTTCCATTCTGGCTCTATCGAACGATGAGGTCAAACTAAGTTCACGTCATGATTAATTCAAAGCTTGCAGCTTACAGATGCAAAAGTAGACATGCTGAATTGAAATGAAGATGATCAACACTCACACTCGTAGCGCAGGTTCTCAAACTTCGGGCTGTTGTCATTCTCATCCAGTATGAGAATATTGAGTTGGCAAATGCCAATGAGAGGGTCTGCTGCCTGATCTGTAGCCGTGACTGTCACTGCGTACTCCCTCTGTCGCTCCCTATCGAACTTTCTTGCTGTTATGATAACACCTACAATAACATATTGAAATGACATACTGATGGTGACTAATTAAACTGACAACATATTATTGGGAAATAGCAGAGGAAAAGGAACTGAGAAGCTATTAATCCTTTCTGTAGAATCGGTTTATTGCCTACACAAATCCAATATTGGCCTCCAAACCACATAGACATTTAAACCATGTTCTTAAATCTTTTAAAATGTATTCATCTTAAGTAGCTGGTTTATCCTGGTTAAGAAAGATAATATACCATGCACACACATTCACAGCTAAAGGAAATTTATGGCCATATCATCAGCTGGCATGTTTTGGAAGGAGGGAAGAAACTGAACTAAGGGGATGTTTACAGGGGAAATGGGAAGACCATGTGAAACTCAAATGGTCAAATGGCAAAGAGAGACCCAAATGAACCAGGCACCCTGGAGCTGTGAAGTGGAACTGCTACCTGCTGCGCCACCATACCATCCTTTTTATTGTTTTAAATGCAGAACTGAAATGATCTTTATAAAGTCAGAATCAGCAGGAGAAAGAAGAAGAGCAGAAGAAACAAATATCACGCAATAAACCTTAATATTACTTTGGAAGGCTGTACTAGGCTGGAACAAAGTAATTCCAAATGTCACACCCTTCTTCCCCCTCTTTCTCTTTTGTTTAAAAATGCTACAGAATTGATACACAATAGATGTTTATATTTCATAACGCATTTCATTTCATTAAAGGTGTCAGAAGGAGTTGCTAAATGACATCTTTTCTTTTCTTTTGAAAGCTGACACATTTTAAAAAGCTGCAATTACAGTGAATTAATGTGAACTTTGAAATTCATGAAAATACTTCAGTGTGTTTGCCTACCAAATGATAGATGGTGTGTGTTAAAATTCTCCGAGAAAAAATATTTCTGCATTTTGTGGTCAAGAATTAAAACAGTATACATATACTGGCACACATACTTTAGTACACAATAAAAAACAACTTTTTAAAACAAATCAGTTTAGTTATACAGCATTTATTTTACCTTCATTTTGCAAGTACCTGTATCAGGATCAATGCTGAAAGCTGGGACCATGCTGTCTTTGTGCATGAAGCCATATATGACTTTGCCATTGGTTCCCTCATCAGCATCTACAGCCTGTACCTGCAGCACAAACGTCCCTGCCGGCTTATTTTCTGGAACTGACGCCATCTCTTTATATTGCTGACACTGAAACAGAGAAAGAGGTGGAACAATAAGTAAAACAGCACAGAGACTGTCCTCATTCCCCTCCAAGACTTGTATGCCAGGCAGTGCAGCACCAGAGCTGTCAGAATTATGATGGAGCTCTATCACCTAAACTTTGGACTGTTTCAGTAGCTGTGATCAGGTAAGCACCTCCGCAACCTCAAGCCCAACAATGAGAGGCTCCTTAGATGCTTATTCCCTCAGGCCATCAGATCTTTAAATGCAGCCCACACTAGAGTCTTACTTCTGAACTCTATACCACCAAGACATATACATACAGTAGCAGTCAAAAGTTTCGACACAATTACTAGTATTTATAAGAACAGGGTTTATAAATTTTAATTATAATTTAGTTATAAAGGGATTATGATTTAAATTTTTATAAGCTCCTGACTTCCCATTGCACTTTCATCACAAACTTTGACTGCAGAAATCTTTTCAGACTTATGGGTACAGTGGATTGCAGCATAACTTCAGAAGAAGGGGGAAAAAAACATGACTAGAGAGGAAAGAATTGTTTATAACAGCTGCTATAACATATAATCCCAGTCAAAAGTCTGGACACACCCACTCATTCTAACTAAATAAATTCCACCCTTTAATGTTTTCTTGGACCGCCTTTAATATTGATTACAACGTGTGATCGCCATGCATTGTTTCGACAAACTTAAGCAACATTACCTTTATTTAAATACAGAATTAGGTTAACTTTTCACCAACATCTTGAATTGATGACGGGGAAATCAGGCTCCAGAAACTTTAAGAAAGTGTTCTCCAGCCCATTCCAAAGACTTTCTTTTTGTGGTGCCAGTTCATGTGTAAAATTGATTCCTCATGCTGCCTGAACCACTCTTTCACTAATTGAACCCCAATTTTATATTCCTGCGATCAGGGAAAAAAAACTATTGATGTGATAACCTGATCATTCAATACATTCAGGTCATCAGCTGACTTCAATTTATTGCCATATACGTAATGTTGCTGTGCCTCGACCTGAACAACTGAAACAACAATGCCATGGCAACTACACGCTGTAATCAAGGATAAAGGCGGCCCAACAAAATGAATAATGGGCACAACTTTTTTTTGGCCAGGGCAGTATACATATCTGGTTTAGTCAAATATCCTGAAGTGTATGGTATCATTCTCGACCAAACAGCTTTTGCAGATTTGAAGCTTTTTATCTCCTTTTCTTTCTTTCTTAGTGCTGATTATCATTTTACTGCTAATGTACATTGTACCCTGGCATGTGACAAATAATAATTTGAGCTTTGAATGTCATGGAAAAATCTACACTCATTTTCATCTACATGACGCTGAATGAAATATTTACAACCTTTGTGTTCTAGAGCAAGAATCCAGCTAAATAAATTTATGTGGCAGGACATTGCTGTTAACCACAAGTAAAGAAAAGCATGAAGAGAGAAAAAGTAAGAATGTTGTGAGAGAACATGACAAGAGCCGAGAAAGGGGGGAAAAGAGGAATGTTAGGGAGGGAGGTGAAGAAAAAGTGAAGCTGAGGTTTATAAATAGGTTCTGTTCTATTGAGATCCTTCAGTGTTTTATAACTGCATCGTCCTTGAATCAATTGCATCTTGCTAAGTCCTCTGATGCTGCGGGAATGAACCCTGATAATTCAGCCGTGTTTAGCTGCACACATACACAGCGCAAATAAATGTATATAATTTATTAAAATTACATTTTAATAATAATAATAATAATAATAATAATAATAATAATAAGCTACAAGCTATAAATGCCCAAATCAGTAATCGGTTTGCTGACAGAATGATGGCATTTTTAACTTGTAAATTAACAAATAGCCTTAATATATTTCTGCCCCATGTCCTAATAATCCATCAGAATAAACAAACATAAATAAAATATGTCTGCCTCTTTTGTTTTCAGCTCAGGTAAGTGAGCTCTCTCATGACAGCAGGCCTTAAAATAGAAACTCCAAAACCCTACGTCAAAAAAAATAAATACATTTTTTTAGGAAGTAATACCAATATACTCCTTCCTTTTGCACCCCGTCATCCACTTCAGGAAGCCTCAGAAGGTCATTGCTAACAAAAACAGACCCCCATGAAGTGAGACTGGTTCCATCTCTGAGGAGTTCCACTCTTACTGATGTTCTTGCACCCAGGAAAGAACTGGTTCTCATCCAAGAACACACACCAAAGAGGGCTGGGGGTGGTAGTGGTGGTGGTGGGGTGTTACAGTAGAGGATGGAAGAATGGGGGAAGGCAATAGCACAACATGAAGGCATTTTCTCTTCCTCCTGCTGCTTTCCAGCGTGCTCCATGAAGAGCATGAAAAGTCAGGAACCAACCAACCAAAAAAAAAAAAAGTTGGCGATAAAGAGTTGCTGAAAGAGAAAGAAAAGTAGATATGCTACAAGATAGTTGGACTCTGGGAGAAATAGGAGAAGATGGAATGAGCAAAGAGAAAAGAGCTGTCAGACTAAGCAGTGGTGTGGAAGCATTATTTCTTCTCCCTTCTGAATATTTTCTGCTTGGAAGTCTTTTAGTCAGAGAGTGAGTACTGCGGCTCTGCCACTTCAGCTCCCTTGCTGCAGCTCAAGAAGTGTAGAGACACGTTTCCTGTCTCCTCAAGAAAGCGATTTGACCTCTTTTTTGAAAAAGGACTGATGATAATTTATTTCACTTATCATTGAGTTGAACTCAAAATGAAGGATTCACAGCCATGGAAGAGGTTCTGCACTGTTAACGCTCCCTGAAGAGCATAGATGCTCATCTTAGCACCCTCGTTTAAGACCTCATGAAACCCCTTATCTCATGTAAAATTGAGACATTTGAAGGCAGGTAAGCCAGAGATAATTTGGCAGATATTTCACATGCTAATTAAAAAGGCCTGAGATGATGATCTAGGGCTAGTGCAGATCGCTTGGATAATCACTTCTCTAGAGGATAGCTAGACATAGAAGAAATAAAAAAAGTGCTGAAAAGGATGAGACAAAGATGAAAAATCAGAGAGATAATGGACCAGAGGAAATGCACAACCATACAGTAGGATTAATTATTCCAATATATAAAAACAGTCCAATCCATTAATAAAAACAACTCTTAATTCATCAGATAATAAAATTCAACTTTGGCTTATTATGCATTTTAAAAATGACCATTCAAGATTAATACACAGCTATAAATAAACGACATCATTTTTTATGTGCACGTTATGTTTCAATTTATTTATCATTTGCCAGATCACATAATCGTACTAGGGTTGCGAGAAGGCTGGAGCCAATCTCAGCTGACCCTCGGCAAAGGTGGGGTACACCCTGAACAGCTTGCTAGTTCATCATAGGACCAAAACACACACAACCCTTCACATTTACACTGAAGGGAAATTTCATGTTCATGTCTTTGGACTGCCCCCAGTGCAGCTAACTGGGTTATCAAATGCCGGCCATGTCTCTCACTGTCTGTGGTGAGAGGCATGTAAAA
>JBCNYH010000014.1:8906110-8920315 GCA_039654325.1 Tandanus tandanus
GTGGAGCATTTAGGTGGTATCAGTCTCTCACTGAATGTGCTCCTGTGACTGATCAGCAGGTTGTGAAGCGGGTGGGAAGTATTGTTCAGTATTGTCTTTATTTTGGACAACATTCGCTTTTCCGACACTACTGCCAGAGAGTCCAGCTCTATCCCCACAACGTTACTGGCCTTGTGGATCAGTTTGTTCAGTCTCTTTGTGTCTGCAGCCCTCAGCCTGCTGCCCCAGCATGCAGCAGCATAGAGGATAGCGCTGGTCACAACAGACTCATCTTATGGGCTTGGCAAGGGCGTATCTGTGTGGAGTATGCATGTTCTGAGTACAGGTTTCCTCACACAGCCAAAGACATGCATATTAGGTTAACTGTCTGTTCCAAATTGCCTCTAACTGTAAGTGTGTAACGTTGTGTGTGTTAGCCCTGCAATGGATTAGGAAACTATCCAGGGTGTACCCTGGCTACACCCAGAGTTGGTGCTTCGGCAAACAAATGAATGAAAAATAAAACAGGAAAACTTTTTCTAACAGCTATAATGTGAGTAATAAAAGGAACTATTTTGTCTCATGGAAAAATCCAAGTGGTTAATGTTGTTCATTAATAAATAAAAAACATAATGCTGAAACACTGTGATATAAAAGGAAGCACACACTGGGACATACTTTTCTGAGAAAATTCACCTCTTCTTTGTGCACAGCCACACCACTCTGGTGTGGATTATTTTTACATAAGAGCACACCCCATCATGTGTTATCATGTGCTCTCTCTTATATCCACAGTGCTCTGTTTGTAATATAGGTCTGTTTAGAGTGTTGTCTGCCACCACACTAAATACATCCCAAGTTGTGTCATCAGGATTCGGCTTAAATGTGACCGATCCAACAGCACTAGACATTTCCCCTGCTCTCCCTTACCTCATCAGACAATGTGTATTTATTTGGAGAGCTGGATACGGCCTATCTGCAGCTTAAAGCTAAAGCACATTAAAGGAAGCCCTACAGCTACTGACACAGACCTGGCATTGGAGGAATCACATTCACCCCACAGCTGTAAATTGATTCTAATGCGTTGTGCTAGTGCTTTTGTGGCAAAGCGTGGTGGTGGTGTTCGGGGGAGGGGGTGGGGGTTCGGTTGGGGGTAAAAAAGAATGTGCAATCAATTCTAATTCAATCTGAATTACTCTCCCCCAAACCAATGTCAAAGTGCAATGAGGTCTGTTGCAGAAAAGCAAAAGTGTGTGTGAGTGTGTGTGTGTGTGTGTGTGTGTGTGTGTGTGTGTGTGTGTGTGTGTGTGTATGTGTCCACTGACATATCGTACCCAGCTTATAAATGCCACAGGCAGGGCTAGTTCACTAGAAATCTGTAACGAGCTAATGTGCAGTACATAACTGTTTAGCGTTCAGTCTGTGACTAATAAAATAGACATAAGCTTTAAAAAAAGATGATTTTGTTTGTTTATGGCAGGCATGATAGAATCTACATTTTTGTGATTCAAAGAAATAAAGTAAATTCAGCTATTAGCTTTAAGTAAGCCATAATGGAAAGTAAAATGTCCCTATAGATTCACCAATTATAACAAACATGGACCACTGTTACACACTATAAGCACCACCATGATAGGGGGGCAAAAGCCAATAAGTTCAATTGCAGCATATTTTTTCATCATCAGCCTTATTATCATCATCATCATCATCATCATCCTCATCATGTGCCATCCACTTGAAGGAAATAGGCTATCATGAATCTCCATCCATTCCGGTTTTCAGCTCTCCTTATGCATCCATTATATGTTTTCCTCATCCATTCTTTGATGTTCTTCATCCAAGTAATTCTTGGTCTTCCCTGTCCTCTTTCCCCTTCGATTTTTCCTTCCAGTAATATTTTGGATCAAGTTTGTTCTTATGAGATGTCCAAAGTATTAACATTTTCTTTTCTTCATTGTTAATATTAATGATCCTTTTGCATCTGCCATCTTGAAAACTTCTTCATTGGTTTTGTGTTCAGTTCATGATCTTTTCAGCTTTCTTCTCTTGGTTCACATCTCAAAAGCTTCCAGTTTATTTTCCATCATTTTGGTAACAGTCCATGTGTCACATCTATTAATTTATGCTGACCAAATGTAAAAATGCAATACTCTTTTCCTTGTTCGTATATTAATATTACCTGAGTTAAGTACTCTTGAATGCACCTCTTGCTGGTTCTGTTCTACTTATTTCTTTTGCACATGTCCCATCTGCGGTGATAAGTCCTCTTAAAGCCCCTGTCACATATTAACAATTTACAGAACTTATGCGATGTATGACAAATTTCTATAAAATGCTGGAATACGCTGATCTATCGATGTTATTCCAGTTTTGAACGTATATATAACCTATTAGTAGCTTATCCAGAACCTATCAAAAACTTATAGCTAACTTATATTAAACTTATCTCCAACGTATTTTGACGTATGTAGACGTATCTGACGTGTTCCAGACGATCACATAACTTTTACTGAACGTCTTTCTAACTTGCAGCGAGCATATTATGGGCATATTGGCAGCGTTAAAAGTCGCAACCCCCGGCTCCAGAGCGGTATACAGCTCTTTCATCCCGCTGCTGTGGCTCCCGTGGCTTATGTTGCCACCAACCAAGTGACTAACTTTCACCCCTGGTAAGTGAGCAATGGATAAATCTAAGAAGAGAAAAGTTTCTGACAAAAAAAAGAACATTTATTGTGTCGTGGACAGATTCATTTGCTTTCCCAGCTGACCAAACCGGTTTGCCCGCATGCTTAATAAGTTGGGCGAAATTAGCAAACAACAAAAAAATCAAATGTTGAAAGACATTTCCAGAATAAAGTTCCTTTTTTTATTGGATGCAGTTGAAATCACATATTGCGATCTCTAGATGCACAACAAAGTCCAGTGGCTGTTCAGAGCGGAGGTACTAAACGGTTTGCTATGTGTCTGGGGCACATTCAAAACTTTCTGGAAGGCAAGTAAAGTCTTCAGGGGAAAGGAAGCACAGCCCTGCAGATGCTGGAGGAAGTTTTGGCGTTTGAGCGCAAGACGACATTGTTTGCCAGAGATGTACAGAGAGGTACACTGCTTCACTTCCCCTCTTTGAGAGACTTTCAAGAAGCACAAGATCAGATAAGTTTTGAGTATTTTCAGCGTGCCATCATCGCAATGCAAACTGCATTTCAGGAAAGATTCTGTGAGTTTAGGGAGGGGAAAAAAAACACATGATCCTTCCCCATCACTCCTCTGAATCTCGATCCAGTGCTGTTGAATATGACTGTATTTACAGCTGTAAGTCAGCCCGATCTTGAGCTCGAACTGGCCGACATAGCTGACAAAGACGTGTGCGTGTCTAAGTTCAGAAGCTTGATAGCTGATCCTGAAGATGTTGCTCCTCAGAAGCACAAATAGAGTAAAATTGAAAACCTCCCCAAACCGGACAAACTTGTGTTCCATACATGGAGTGTCATTCCCGACACTTATAAACATGAAAAAGAATGCCTTTGAAATTCTGACGATCTTTGGATCCACATACTTGTGTGAGCAGGTTTTTTTTCCATCATGAACTACATCAAAAGTAAACACCGCTCGCGCCTCACAGATGAGAGCTCGCAATACTGCGTGAAAAATGAAAGTCACGTCTTACAACCCTGATATGGAGACGCTGTGCAGTGAAGTTCAGGAGCAAAAATCACATTAACCAGCTGAAAGAAATAATATAACGAGCTAGTATTTTTAAACTATACAGTTTTTATATCAGATCCTTAACTGATGTACTTGTGTTTCATATTCAGGTTAACAGTTGACTTCTGTACTCCACGTGAGGATATTATGGAATGAAGGCACACTGAAATAGACATTAACATACAAACTGGCATTTTGTGTTTGCCCTTATTACTGATAATGAATATGCTGCAGCTGTAAGATTTTACAAAGGTCAGTGAACTACGATTTCTTCAGCATGACGAGTATGTTGATACTGCGATGTCTACTGCGAATCTGATTTGAATCAGCGAGCGGCAGCCTTTTACACATCATGTGATCGATCGCCGGGGATACACTGCTGCATAAGTTAAACTATCGTTGATCATAAGTTACAAACGCTACCAAAAGGCTAGGCATTCTTTGGTATAAGTTATACGTAGGTTCAAAGTACGCTAAACATTATATTCAACGTACAGTATGAGTAACTTACAAATAACGTGTGTGAATGATCGCATAACTTACCTACAACTTATGGCAACTTACGGCCAGCGTATGCAGAACATATGAGTCATATGCTAGTATACGTCAAAAATTGTGGCATGCACAAAATTTTCAATGACCTCACCGTACTATGAATGTATTCCAGCGTGCTGTTAACTTACACAAAACTTACCCATAACTTATCCGACATACGCCAGCGTATCCGCCAAATTTCTCACATGTCTGGCTATGCTGTCAATGTGTGAGAGGGGCTTAGGTAAACCATTTTATCTATTTGTTTGATAGAGTTATCACTGAGTGTAATGTTAATTTTACGAGTAGGTGTAGTTTTTCCTACTACCATTGTCTTGGTTTTAATGATGTTCATGCTGCATATTACACTTGAAAAATATAAACATTCCTCTACAGGCAAATCTTTTCAGTGAGCCTAACTGCTGTAAGCTCCTGTGTTATTGGCTAAACGGTTAAGAGATAAGAACTACCAATTATAAGCAAGCATCTCATTGTTATCCCAATGAACACCTTACAGATGGATTGGAGCATAGATTGCAGGATCCCTTACCAGAAAACAGGGAGAGAAAACTTCATATTAATGACCATGATTTTGGAATGGGATGTCTAAGAAACTCTGATGTGTGATGATCAGGTGGCCATTTATGTCTAACTGCACTGTATATTCGGACTGTATCTTCGTCGTAAGGAGCCTTACCCAAACCTGTTCTACCATGCCTTTGTGCATTAAAGGGATGTCAAAAAAGACATGGCTTGGCAAGGTTGGTGTGGAAGAAATTAAGTAGCCTGCACAGAGCCTGCACATCGACTGCTTGAAATACCTTTGAAATGAATTGGGATGTCAACTGCAGTTCAGGAATCTTTCACCCAACAACAGTCCTTGACCTCACTAATACTCATGTGGTTACACAAACCCACAAGGCCATGTTCCAAAATATAGTGGAAAGCCTGGCCACTAATGGAGTCTTTTATTGCAGCAAAGTATGGATCAAGGCAGAGATTGAACCACAAGCTGAAAATAAGCCGTAATGGTGAGAAAAACAAACAAACAAAAAAAAAAAACACTTTCTTACTGTAGACATCTTAAAGGGGCTTATTCACTTACTAGTCATATTAAATAAACATGAAATACTGTGTTATCTTTTGGGGGGGGAAATGGATGTCTTCCTGATGCTGTATCGTGAGCACCAATGACCCCTGCAACAGGCACAATGATATTAATAAACATTGCCATCTTTTTAACATCTCTTGAAAGATGTATTCTTCTATTTCTTAACACTTGATCTCAGACTTTTTGACTTTCATGAATCAGTGTTGTGCTGCCAAGTTATTGCTAAAGCACCAGATCACACCTCTGGTCAGGGGTCTTTTTACTGTAAACAGACACAAAACCAAAACAAGATGCTAAACAGGTGAATAAGAGATACTAAGCATGTGGTTTTGAGCTGAGGTGGTTTTGCTAGGTAACCTTTGTATTCAGCAAAAATGAACTGATATAATACTGAAAAAAAACCCCATATATTTATGCTTTTGTATGCATGGTTTAAAAAGTACAAAATCAAAAGATAATTTTTGAATATATTCCCATGTAATATAAAAATTATAAAAGCAAAAGTATCTGAATACTTTTTTTTCTTACCCCAGTCATCCCATTGTGCATGAAAATATCTGTCAGTTTATTTATTAATTTAATAAATATTAAAAATAACAAAAATAAAACAAATAAAAATGTATTATTATAATTATGAATATTATTATTAACAATATTTTTATTATTACTACAGTGTATTTATTCAGTGTTGTAACCTAATTGCATATTAAGTTAGATATTCACTGCTTATGTACATCAGGGAAGAGGGCTGTTGCCGAAACCTTGGTTGCCAAAGAATAACCAATAAAGAGTGTACAGCGGCATTTTCTTAATTCAAAATGATGAGGCAGCCAGCACAAATTAACATGTACATCAAAGATAAAATGATGTTTGCTGGGGGATGGACCAGTAAAAGTCGCTTCATATGATGAAAAGAGGGTAAAAAACCATTGGCCCTCATCCCACATCAGCTCCAATCAGCATCTCAAGCACAAACACTATTCACTCAGGGCATGATAAAAGAGAGACAGAAAAGGCCAAGCATTTGCAGAAACGTTTTTTTCTTCTTCTTCTTTTTTCTGTTCTTTTTTTTTTCAACAAACCAGCTGTTTTGAAGGGAGCCATGGGAATTTGAAAGTAAAAGAAATCTGACATCAAAATTTTGAAAATTCATTTGTGAACAACATCCTGTCTGGGTCGTATAACCAATCATTTTTACTTTGTCACATATTCTGAAAAAGGGTAGCCATAAGATGATAAACCCTCTCTTAGGGTCTGAGAACAAAACAACAGAAAGCCCAATAAATAAACCATCAAACAACAAACATACAAATAAATAAATACCCCTCACAGGTATTGTGTGGTGGAAATGGTCTAGCTGATACACTGGTAAATGTATCTTTCACCCAGCTAAATGCCCTTTGTATTTATGCCTTTAATACAACATTTTATTGACTACAAAGTTTGAATTTCCAATGGAGCAATAACTCTAACAGGAGATATCCATTAGTGAGTTATAGGCAAATTATCAACAAGCATGCACAGTTTGTCTTCGACCACATAAAACCTTGAATGGAGGATTTAGAGCCAAATGAATAATTGGATGTATGACAGGAAAGACTGGAATTTGAAAAAACAGGATAAAGGGGCAACAAAAAGGGCATTTGATCTTTAGAGAGTAGAGTAGGCTTCGAAAGAAATAGCACTTGATACTAAACGATGATGTGGGTTTACTTAAGTAGTGTTTAGTATTCATCATGCCAAGGAATAATCATGTTAGATAGCTTGCTGCTACCTTTGGTCCAGAGCATTTGATGTTTTACCTGTCTATTTTATTTAAGACTCTCGCTTTGTGGCATCACAGAGTTTTGCTTTGCTGGCAACCACCCAGACCCTTACTATGTAGCTACTGCTTCCAAGAACCTTGTTTACTGCCAACCTCCAAGACACTTGCACTATTGCAAGTAATTTCAAAACTCTAGCTTTGTTGTCAACATCAGTGACTCTGGCTCTGATCCCTATCTTGAAGACCCTTGGTCTCCGTCCAACCTCAGTGATGCTTGCCATAACTACTGCCGAAATACTTGTAATTGCCACCAGTTTCGACTCAACCTCACAACCCTGTCTGTGGCTCCTGCTTTAAAGTCAAACTATGAGACCTTTGCTCCAATATCACCATTTCCAAGATACTTGCAGTGTTGCCAACCTCTGAGAGCTTTGTTCTGCAGTCTATTGTTTAAATCCCCACACATGACCAGGTCTATTCAACCAACTTGTAGCTGCTGAGTAAACCACTGTTCCTTCTTTGATAAATAACTAATTTTTCAGTTACGTCTGCTATGTTTTCATCAGAGTGGATTTGTCTGTCTGCCTTCTAGCATCTTCCTGCCCACTGATTTTGACAGATCAATGTAAAATTTTTATGATAGGTAGGCGATCACCCAAGGATATTCCCATTAACTTTTGGTAAAGATCCATGTACTGATGATAACATAAAACATGATCAATGTTCCAAAAATCTCTTTCTTTTAAAATGGGCAAAAATTTATAAAATTATAGCTTTGTCAAAACATGTCCAATTGAACATAATTTGAAAAATATATTGAGAATCAGAAGCTTTGATGTCAGTTTCACCTGGATCTGGCAGCACGTAATGGCAATTTAAATTCAACGTGGGAAATCCTATTTCACAAGTTTAGAAGCTTATATCTCTGCAAAATTTCATCAGATCAGGATAGAACTTCTTGTGCTTATATAAGATTAAAGTTTAAAGTAAAGTTTCATCTAGATCCGGAAGTTCTTCTGGATCTTTTTTTATTTTTTTTTTCATTTTAGTTGCTGTTATGTAAGACAGTCTTGTAAGGTATCTAATAGTGTAAGAAACATCCACCACCAAAATGTAACTGACAATGAGTGACGGATTGCCACTAAGCTGTTAATAAATTTCAGCTTTCTTCAATAGTTACTGAGCTTGTTCAAAAGATGCTTTAACATTGTGAGATTTTTGATTTTTGGTTCATATGGGGATTGCTGGGCTTTGTGGAAGTTTGCGTTCATGTTTTAAGTGCTTTTCCATGCCATCCTTTATAACTTAATTCATTGATTCATTCATTTCTGAACCACTTAAGCCTAATTAAGGTCGCAGGGAGGCTGGCGCCCATCTCAACCAACTCTGGGCGAGGGCGAGGTACACCATGGACAGCTCGCCAGGCCATCGCAGGATGCGAGGAACACCAATCCAATGGCCTACTCTTTTCGAAAGCCAGCAATGGTTCTTTTACATGTCTCTCACCACAGACAGTGACAGACATGGCTGGCCTTTGATAACCCAGTTAGCTGTACTCAGCAGTGACAACTCGGTGACAGTGGGGCTTGAACCCCCGACTTTGGATCAGTAAACCAGCACCTTAACCACTGAGCCAACACTGCCCCCTTTATTACTTGGGACCTGCAAATCTTTCAGTTGCCATCTTCGTCTGGACTATTGGTGCAATATTTTACACCTCTTTTTGTATTCCTAACTCTATCCTGGTACGAGTTCAGAGTTCAGCTCATAATACCATCAATGATTCTGTTCCTTTCCCTTTCATACTCATTATTTGTCAAAATATTTGTATTTGTCACAGATTTATTGACCAATCCCTGGATTCTGACCCTTTCCAGTATCATAATTAGCCGCTATCTCTGCCTCTAATTCTAAACGTATCAACTATAATCCTATCCCTTAGCCTTCTTCAGTGACTGGCCTGAAGAAAATTCTGTGTAAACATCTGTGTCATTCCCTGACCCTAGCTATACTGCATTATTCTTTTCCATGTCTCTGATGCTTTCCCTATGTCAACTTCGTGTCACTTCCTCCTGCATCAGTGTCAAGCCCTTTCTGATGTTGCCTCTGGATTGGTAACAGCCTCTGTAATCTTCTGTCAGTCACAGCCACTATTCAAACCCCAATGTTTGTCCTAGTCTCTGTGCCCTTTCTTAATGTCAATCACAGCCTATGCTGCTTCCCCGAGTGTCAGTCACAGCCTCTCTAACTTCCTTATTATTGCTCAAAACATCTGTTACTTCCATAGCCTCTGTTTCTTCATCAGTGCTGGTCATATTCTCTTATTTCTTCAGTGTCTTTCACACCCAGTTGCAATGTTTTCATCATTTGTATGTTTGCTTTTTTATTTTTTACTTTATTTCTGGCTGCCATATTTCATGTTCCATAATTCTGCTTCATAGCAACAGTTCCCTTAGTCATTACTTCAATCCTGTTATTATTTTTCTGTTATTGAGCACTGCTTGTATTTTTATTTATGTTAAAGGGTTACATTATGATGTCTGAGAAAGTTTGAAGCCTGAGTCTGAATCTTGACTGCAAATCTTGCTTCTAATTTATAAAAAGAACCAAGCTAAAACCAATACATAACTGAAGGGCTGAGAATCAGAGTGGTCTAACCATCGGAAAGCTGTTTTTGAGGAAAATGACATGAAAGTTTTTGCAATATAAAAAATAATTTTGGCACACACAGACCTCATCCACATCTGTCTAAATGACCTTATCTCATTTTGACCACGGTTTTGGGGGTTAGACCACTGTGGCTCTGAGCCCATCAATTTTTGTGTGGATATCCTGCAGATTTGTTACTATGAATTGTCAAGCATCTTAGTGTTTCTTTGCCAAGTACAATGTCTCCTGCCTCTGAAACAAACTGATTTGAAAATGTACTCTTAAATGTTTTTTTCAATGCTAAATATCTAACAGTAACTTTCAAAGTACTTATTTAACAGACATTTATATCCTTATATATAGGCAAATTAATCAATGCAATACATTTTCAGCCCTTAAAAGATCATACTCAGAAGCAGTAGCATTGAATTAGATATGCTGATCCAGCCACATGGAAAGCTTGAAGGACTTGAAATGACATGAGATCTATGCATTACTGTATTTCTTTCTCATGGCCGTAGTTAACAAGGTCATATAACTGCAATTTTGTGTATTAAAATCACCTTAAAAAAACTTTAACTGAATAAAACACAGCATGCAAACAATGAAAAATTTTGCTGTATGTATAGCGTACATATGATGAGTTGATTTAAGAATAAAGGAAATTAAAGTTGCATGGGAAAAATGGTTCACCTTTTTGACTGTCAATAACAAAGTTGCCTTCTTCATTGCCTGCAGAGATTTTGTACGTGATTCCATCACCATCTGGATCTTTAGCCAGTACTGTAGCAACCAGGGTATTGGGTCCAGCATCTTCAGACACAAAAGTACGATATCTGAAAAGAAGACATACACACACGCAAAGAGAAAGATAGATAGATAGAGAGAGAGAGAGAGAGAGAGAAAGAGAGAGAGAGAGAGAAAGAGAGATCAATACTTCTTATGCCTGTTAAGCATTCACTGAAGTGTGGGTGTTAACAGCAAGCCATGTTTTGTGTCCAGTTTTGACAAATGCTGGGGTCTCATAATTATCTCATATGCTTTAAATAATACATTTCCTGTAAGTCATAATTTATTGAATTCTCAAAAGGTTGAGATGGATTTCCTAGAAAGTGTGACTGGGGTATTTTCACCTCAAAAAAATAAATAAAGAAAGAAAGAAAGAAAAAAAGAAAGAAACAAATGAATTAATAAACAAATAAATAAATAAATAACAGCAATGCATATGCAATATTCATACAGTATAACTCGACTTTTGCCACAAAAATACACATGACACAAGTTGCTGTGAGGTGGAATTAAGGATATGTTGTCTAATGTTATTCATGTAAATGACATTATAGAGCTTATTCTCCCAGAAGAGGACAGAAGAGCCATGGGAAAATTGGCTTATGTGTAATTATTCCTACAGATCAGAATTAGCATATACACTGTATACTACTCAAGAAGACATTATGAAGAGTATGAATGTAACTGTGTTTCCTGCTGTGTCTTCCTGTATAAAACTTTGCATGTTAACTGACAATACAAAGTTTAGTTATGCTGATTTAGATATACACATGCCGCATCCACTCATGTTAATGTGGGTCAGTAACAAGTTAACATGACTGTCTGTGTTATCTGGTGACAGTAACCCTGTCTATACTAACAGTGATTAAACTTGAAGCTGTTGGGAATTTAAGTTTATATTCTCTTCTTATTTATCTTATACTCTGCTTTCGGCAGTTCAGTTTGTACTGTATTTGATTGTAACACTCAACGTAATGTTTACATGATATCCGTTTGCACTAATGCTACATGTTGATATGGAATATCTCAGATTCGTTTGGGTTGGAACGTGAATCTCAGTAAGGTAGAAAATAACACACATAATTTTACATTTGATGTTCTATGTTTAGAAAGAAAAAAGTATTCTGGGTTCCTACTGCAGCCTCACTGTTTAATTTAAATGTACAACAAGTTAATGGAAAGTTAAGAACATGGAACGGTTATAACCTTCACTGCTAAAAAAAAATCTAGTTTGTACTCCCCAGCTACCATCTGCTCAGAACAAGCAGAATTTTTTAGTTGGGTAAATTTTCCTTGTTTTTCTAGCTAAACTGAAAATAATATAAATATTTAGGCACTGCCTAAAAGCAGAGCTCTGAAAATTTTTTGCATTTAATACCAGTAAAGAAACAGCCATAATATAACTTACTCTCTTTTCAGTGGTATTCGAAAACATTTCTCCTCAAGAAGAAAAACCATTGACTAAACAAGAACATTTCCTCGAAGTGCAAGTGCACGGATTGGGTTGCCTGTGTGGCCACGTGAGCACGGACGTGACAACAAAATCGAATATAAACTGTTTCCTTGGTGGACTGGTAGCTCAGGTAATTAGGAGCCATACTGGTGCATGAAAGATTACTTTAACATGCAGGATGGGGTTCGAAACCCACCGCATTAATTATATGTGTCTAACGCATTATAAATTAGATTTAGATTTATAGTCTTGACGAATCTGCAGAAGTAAGGTAAATGTTGGCAGAAACGTGAGAATAGATTGCAAAAGGGCTTGTTTTGCATCACATTTTGTGACCTTGGCCTCTGATCTCGGGATAAACCGCTTATTTAAGCTCCACCATTTAAGCTACTGAATATAATCTCATCTGAAATGTACCTTCTGCAGCAGCACTTCTATTCCAAATGAAGTAAAATTCTTCCCCCTGTAAGATTCCAGTGTTCCTGTGGGTTTTTAGTTTCGCTTTCTTATAGTGGGCAAGATGGTGACCTAGTGGTTCATACAGCTGCATCACAGCAAGACGTTCCTGGGTTCGAGTTTGAGTTGAGTTTTCCATTTCATTAATATTTGCGTATGTTTTTTTAATGGGGATTTAGGTGTGTTAACCTATCCTAATTAGATCAGCTGGCACATGCTTTAAATTTACAAAGACAATGGCATTCTCAATTTTAAAACCACAGCTGCAAACAAATCTGTTGTTTAAGAAAATGTCATGAATTTTTGAGCAAACATTTGTTCCATTGTTCCACTGAAATTCATAGTCAGATATTTGTTCTATATCAAATAGGCTGTGACACACATATATAATACATATATCAAAAAAAGTCACAATCTTCTAAAGTTGTTCATGTGACAGAAAAACAGAGACATCCCACACCGCTGCATTAATTCCACAGTTACTGTGGCTTAGGAAACTAGAGTAAATCATATCATTAATAATAGATTTCCCAACTATCTAACAACCTTCCCTTCCCATAGAAATTCTCCATCACATAATGACAAATAAGACAAACAGGACTTTCACATCTGCACAGTCTGATAATAAATCTGGCCAGATGGTCCTCTGAATATTTTCTTAGGTGCTTAGTAATTTCTGAACAAATGTATTAAAACATGAGCTGTTTTCCCACATGTGCTAAACTTCCTGAACTTTCTCTGTTTGTTTCAAATCATATCTTTGTTTTGCAGTTACCAGGCCTAATTACTAGCCATGAATGGGCCACATCCCCACACTTTTGGAATGTGTTGCAGGCTTGGAAATGCTTATATTAACAAAGTTTAAAAAGCAAAATAGGACATATGTTGATTTCATACTGTTTAAAACAAAATACAACTTCAAGCAAATTTCAAAATCACTGCTTTTTTTTAATTCATATTTTCCATACTATCCCGACTTTTTATGATTTGGGTTTGGTAAACATTAACATAATATTTATTTGGCTAATTATGTTACCTTGACTAGCCTTTTCTTTCTGATCAGTTGTAACTGAAGGCATCATGTGCAAGTGTGTGTCTGTGTGTGTGTGTTTGAGAGAGAAAGAGAGAGAGAGAGAGAGAGAGAGAGAGAGAGAGAGAGAGAGAGAGAGAGAGAGAGAGAGAGAGAGAGAGAGAGACAGGGAGAGCGAGAGAGATGAGAGATGAAATATGTTGATGTTGTTTTCTAGTAATTTGCCCCGAACCTGCCACACTCAGGATCACTACTGTACTCCCCATCTGGGTCCCACCCTAATCTTCATTTGCATGATACCCATGTAAATGGGCAACTCTGAACAAGTCCAGACCAGATCAGATTCATATGTGAAAACAGCTACAGAAAAGAGAGATATTGACAGTCTGACTGTGAAGACCTCTCTCACCCAGCTGCCCACTATTTGTTCTCAGAGATCTCATTTCTCTACACCTGACATATTGTGGAAGGAGAAACATGTTATATTGGACAGAACTGAAAGCATTTCTTCATCTGAAAAGAGGTGTAATAGCCCATCATAGCTGATAAAGGTCAAGTGCAGATGGGGCTTTGATGTACTGTCAATGGGCTCTTCACTTAGTTGGTGAGGGATGCAAAAAAAAAAAAAAAAAAAGGTCAAATTGGACTACAGTTCTTTGGGGGTGTGTGTGTATGTGTGTGTGTGTGTGTGTGTGTGTGTGTGTGTGTGTGTGTGTGTGTGTGTGTGTGTGTGTGTG
>JBCNYH010000014.1:8927112-8943232 GCA_039654325.1 Tandanus tandanus
TATATATGAACAGCATTCTTCTGCTTTTGCTGGATCCTGAGTTTAACACACTGGCCCAAAGCATGAGAGCCTGTGGTTGTACACCTATGAATGGACTAATGGACGGACTGTCAGTTGTCCAAAAAAAGGAAACATTTAAATGAATAAGTAAAAAACCAATGCATATCATATCCTCCAGAGTATGGAGCAAGCTTCACTGTTATCATAGCAGAATGAAATAAATAAGGTATGAGACTTTCAAAGAGGAATGATTGTAAAATGTCCACAATCCTTTGGCCATATACTGTAGCATACATAACCAGACAGTCAAGAGAAGGAATGTGAGAAATTAGAAATGAAAGCATAATCGAATGAAAATAAGAGGATAGAAATCAGAAAAAAATAAATAAATAAACACATATAAATCCTGACCAAGATACAAGGACAGGGAGAGTAAAGAAAAAGTGCCTTAAAATGTAACTTGTGTGTGATGAATGGCTAACTTAGGAAAGATGGCAGGTGTTGATGTAGGTGATGTTCTAATCTTTGTAGAGCCACCACATCAGTGCACATCAATAACCTTCACACAGGTAACATCAGCAAACCTATAATTTTTCATCATGCTCAAAGGCCTCAGATTATTCACTCACACATAGTAAGTAATTTAATGTAGTACCCTCAGATATACCACAGTTCGTGTTCTCAGATGCTATCTCTACATATCGATCAAACGTGACCATAGTGATATCCTGTTACACCTTACTGACAACAAACCATAAAAGCCACTACACTGCAAGCTTCTGTCACCTAAACCTGTTGCCATGACAATAAATTTAACACCAGACAACTGCGGATCAGCTGCCATGTAATGCCAGAAGGGATTTTAGCCAAAGAAATATGATGAGTATTGGATCAAGTCCTGGCCTGGTTTCTGCTTATCTGTTGTTTTCATTTTCAATGATGTTTTGATTATTTTTTTTTTAGCCACTCCAAAAAACATAGCTATCCACCTGAAGAACAGTACAAATTCATACAATCATCTTCTTCTTCTTCTGACTGCTCCTGTTAGGGGTCACCACAGCGGATCATCCTTTTTCCATCTCACTCTGTCCTCTGCATCCCTCTCCGTCACACCAATCACCTGCATATCCTCCCTCATCACATCCAGAAATCTCCTCTTTGGCCTCCCTCTTCTCCCTCCTACAATGCATTTGATTCCTCAGCATTCTTCTACCAATATACCCTTCATCCCTCCTCTGCACATGCTCAAACAATCTCAATCTGGCCTCTCCCACATTACCCCCAACACTCTTACTTGTGCTGTCCCATTAGTATATTTCTTCGTAATTCTGCCCATTATAATCTCAGCATCTTCATCTCTGACACTTTTAGCTCCCCCTTCTTTCTTTTTGTCAGTGCTACCATCTCCAAACCATTTAGAATAGATGGCCTCACTACCTTCCCTTCACTCTTGCAGACACCCTTTTATCACAATCACTCCAGCCACACTTCTCCACCCATTCCACCCTGCCTGCACTCATTGCTTCTTAACTTCTCTACCATTCTCAACACAAATTAACACAATAATAAATAAGGGCAAATAAGAGCAGTGGTGGCCCGGTGGTAGGGTGCTGGATTATTATCAACGGCGAGCTGTCCAGGGTGTACTCTGCCCTCGCCTAGAGTCGACTGAGGTGGGCGCCAGCCTCCCCGTGACCCTAATTAGGTTTAAGCGGTTCAGAAAATGAATGGATGAATGAATGATAACCAAATAACTTAGACCCACACACAATTACCAGCCACTAATGATATAATATTCACCATAACTTGTTTAAAAGCAAATAAATAACAATTCTCCCGAGTAAAGTGTTTATGCTCATTATTGTGCTCTCTCTCTCTCTCTCTATCTATCTCTCTTTCTCTCTCTCTTTTTCTCAAGTCAACATACTCTAAAAACAGGTCTTGTTCATTTAGAAATATCACATAGCCTATTTTTCTCATCTTCTCAGACAAGCAGCTCCAGTAATGAGGTACTATGAAGACATGTCTCCATGAGTGACAAGACACATTTTTAGTCTTAGCGGAGAAGCCCCAGTGTCTTGTAATGGTAAATTAGCCCAGTGGATTGGAACAAACAGTAGTGACAGACATTACAAACTACTCAATTACTGTCCAGACACAAACTCTCTTAGCTATTTAAAAGGTGAGATAGAGGATAATCAATGGGCATTGGATGAACTAGGATGGGCGTTTAGGGACTGCAGGTCAGGTGGAAAGTCGAGCCATGACAAAGTCAATATTTCTACCATTATCTCAGGTCAGAATTTATTCTAATAATTCTCGTAGAAGAGAGTAAAAGAAATTACATAAGCACAAACAGAGTACATAGAAAGTCTTGGAAGATGTCGAAATCAGTAAATATAGTAATAATATTAAACATAGTATAGTCCATGCAAAAGTAAGCATTAAAGGCATAAAAAGGGGTCCATTGCGCCTTCCACTCTCTTCAGTTAAATGCATGGCTCACTGAGCCTGCCTCAGCGCCTCATTGCTTCACGGAGCATGCTGCCAGAAAATCAGCCAATTAGCGAAACCAAGGGCCCAGGCTCCCGAAGCAAAAAAGAGAAAAACAGCAGAAAAGAGTTAAGCTCATCACAACAAAACTATCAACATCGGCACAATATTGGAGCCTCAGACAGACACACATCTACAAAAGGAGACACATAGATACAGACTCTGCTATGGAAATGATGGAGAATTCCACATACATGGAATTGCGCAGCTGAGCCTGAAAGGGATTTGAGGAATTGGCAAGAATGAAATGTTTGTGGTGTGTTGTAAATAATATACCATGAGCAACCTCTGAGTTATGTAAGGATTTTATAAAACATCAGAAGTGTTTTTAACAAATGTACAAATAAATATAATGTTAAATGATAAGGATGAAATGGTTCACTTTAAAAATGTGTTTTGATGAATGTAATTAAAGTATTGAAGTAAATTTCAGAAAATTGCACTCACGCTGGTTGGGAGAATTCTGGCGGCTCATCGTTGACGTTGGCCATACGCAGCCGTACCGTAGCCGTGCCTGTCCGTGGCGCCTCGCCCTTATCGACTGCCATTACCACAAACTCATACAAATGGTTGGGGCGCTCATAATCCAGAGCTCCTGCCGGGAAGATGGTGCCATGGGGGGAGATGATGAAATCAGAGCTCAGTGTGTAGTAAGTGATGTCAGCATTCTGCTCCGAGTCACAGTCACTGGCTGACACTGTAGAAGACACATTGATAGAAGAAAAAGAAAGAAAAAGAAGACAGGAGAAAAAGAAAAAAGAGGAAGTAGAAGAGTGAAAAAATAGAAGAAATGGAAGCAACGAGAGGTAGAGGGTGATGAGAGAGAACAAGAGAAAATTGTGCTCATAGACTAACAGGATCAACATATATTTGGGCTTCCTTGAGAAAATAGATAGGCTATATGCTATTTCCACCTGCCTAAGTAAGATTTGTTTATAACAAAGTGAATCTGACATGCAATCAAAAGGTCTCAGGCTGAGAGGATCATTGCATTCGACAACTATAGCTGAACACAAATAGGCCATGGGCCTTTTTGTATATTACTCCGAATGAAAATTGCACGCACAGCAGTCACTTTGTGAGTTGATGCCCTGAGAAAGAAAAAAATAATAATAATAAATAAAAAAAAAATAACTGAGGTAAACATTTCTTGATTCTTGGGATAGTCCTGATTCTGCACTAACAGTAGCAGCTTTTTCTTTTTCTTTTTTTTTGCTGAATTTCAGATGATAAATTATGGGCTTCTGAGATGTGCTTTATTTACAACTTCATGGCATAAAAGGTTAGATGTTAACAGCTGTCATTGAACACTGAGGCTCAGCAGAAATCTACCATTCAAACCAAATTTCTGCGATATGTGCATAAAATGTTGGTTAAAAGTGTCCCGCAGAATAGTGCAGGATAATACTTTAGTTTTTGATAACATAGATTTAATATGATCAAAAGTTGGATGATGTTCTGAAGGGGGGTTTCAAAAGCATTCTAAGTTATTGCTATCAGCAGTAAGTTAATATTTCATATATTAAAAAAAGTCTGCTCGATACCTCAAAGAGACCTCATTTCACTCCTGACGACCTAAAAACGTTGTGTTTCAAAAACACCACACGTCGACTCTTTCTGAGATCAAATCATCTCACTGACAAAGCATCTCTGTCTGTTCTCTCCATTGTGTAGGATGATCAAGCTGACTTGTACTACATGCTTTAATCTGCAATTCTAATGTACATAAGAGATTCTGTGCCTCAGGGTTGAATAAGATTACACCGTACTTGGGATTTAAAACTTGCAATTTCCGCTCACCACTCAATTTCTCCAACATGGACATTAAACTTCAACATTCAATCATTAATTTTATAAAGATTATCTTGTCTCTATCAATTGTGAATAAGTGTCTGTTGTTACATAACAGGACAGTGTTCATCAGATTTGTGGGATGCAAGTGGGATATGTAGGAGACAACTGTATAGTATAGGCTTCCAAAAAACTGTTTACCTTACCACTGAAAATGATGTGGCTTCCTAGATAACCCTCTTGCATGTTTCACACCTCCAAATGTTTCTGACTAAACCCATGAATATATGTATCTAGCTAGTTCACTATAAGAATTGTTAAAATAGATATCTAAGTTTTTATTAACAAACAAACAAATAAATAAATAAATAGATGATGATCATGATTATTATTATTATTATTATTATTATTATTATCATCATCATATTGCAAGTAAAAAAGCAAATTCAGTAAAAACATTAGCAAAAATGTGTTTGGGTTAGCTAGCCAATCCATATAATGTACTTTGCTTATAGCTCTAAAATAAACATATAAATATGAACTCACGGGAAACGTCAACGATTCTGGAAAGCTGGACCCAAGCATCGCATGGTTATTATCATTCTAAACCTTGAGTGTGCCGTCGTAGTGCACAGGATATTTTGAAATGGCAATAATGAGCTGCTTTTACATGTTGATGTAGGAGTAATCATTAAACTTGTGTTCATTGTTTTTGCTTTGATTGGTAGTTGCTTACATCGTGTCTCTGGAAAGTACAGGTTAGTTGAACTCCGCACCCACTTCAGTCTTGTTATATCGCATAGTCCACTGACTTTTATTGACTTTACATTGTCTTTTTTAACTCATTATGTACAGTGTATATGCCCCTTTAATATAAGCAGGCCTATCGCAACTGCAAACAATTCTGAAAAATACCATACACCTGTATCTATTTATGTTGTCAGTATTAACTGTGTACTATGCCACATTGTGAGTCAGATGCAAATACATAAAGTTCCACAATGACTCCCAGAATTACTTTTATCAGCAAAAAGACTAGAAATCGCCTTTATTTGACACATGTAAATTATAGCAGAGGTTCCCCACCCTGGTCCTAAGGACCCACTGTCCTGCACATTTTAGTGCTTCTCTGCTCAATCACAACCACTTTAAGTCATGAAGAGCTGTTAATTAGGTAATTAGTTAAATCAAGTGTGCTGGGAACAGGGGAAATACTAAAATGTGCAAGGCAGGGGGTCCTCTTTGGGACAAGGGCTGGAAACCTGTGCATTATAGCACAGCAAATATATTTCTTCACACATCCCAGCTCGGTAGGAAGCTGGGGTCAAAGTGCAGTGAGTAAGCTATTATACAGCATCCGTAAAACAAAGAGGCCTTACTCAAGAACCCAACAGTGGTCACGTGGAAATGTGGAGGCTTGAACCCTAACCAAGAGCTTTAACCACTGAGCCATCACTGCACTACCTATTTCAATGCTGAATATAACTGTGGTAATAACTATACATTACAGACAACAGTTCCAAAATAATTACTGGCAGATCAAAATTTAAACGAATAACATTTATTTGAAGTATATCAAAGGTAAGGTGATTGCTATACTTTTAATACAGGTGCCTGTAACACTGCTGTAATCATTGTAGTAGTTGAAGTAATCTTTGCAAAATTACGTATGTAATGTCATGTCAATGTCATATGCGTCACAGGATGAGCCATTTGACATTTCGATTAACTCGCTATAAATATATGTAGATAATCCTTGAATTTCAGCGACTCCACTGACTATATAATGTTTTATAAATTCATGAACAATAATGTAAGCTTGTCGTTTCATTGGGCTCAATCTGGTCCTCTCATTCCCAACACATTAATCCTGCAAACAATTTTTCTAATCTTCGTGGCTGCTACTTAATAAAGCACTACAAGATGTTGCACTGGGAATAATAACTGCTATTTTTGCAAACAGAACAAATTAAGTCCCATGAAGCTTAATCTGAGATTAATCAGATATTACCTGCATGTTAGAAATCAAAATATGAATAATTTCCCATTGATTTAGACATTTGGATGTATTAACTTCTTTTTAAGTATCTATGTGGAATTCTCTTTAAAAACTCAATTATTCTGAGTAGATCCTTTCTGCAGATGCTTTAATATGACATTTTATGCTCATTCATTACAGACATTTGAGTACTAATCTGTCTGAAAATGAAATGCACCATCATCTGCTTCACTGCAGATGTTTAATCGAAGTCTAAGGAACATTTTTGAGCATGGTGGATAATCTGCAGAAAGCCTGTTCTCCCTGCTCATAGATGTCGGTTCACACGCACCTGCTGAGCACAGTCAGGACACCTGCTGTATATTTCTCTGCTTCACCTTCTTTAATCTGCCAGCAGTCTATTCACTAATCTACCAAAATGTCTGCCAAAAGCTTGTTTTCCACAATAAAAATAAATAAATAAATGAAAAATAAATAAAATTCTTTAGGCATCCAGCCTGATGTTTGTTTGCAAAAAGTATTTCGCACATTTTTGGGTCTGAATGTGCCACTTGTTTAGTCTTTTCAGCTTTTTGTTTTACTTCACAGTCTCGCTCACTAAACACCCCCTCACTCACTCGTGCAAACAGTGATGTGCCAGCAGCTGTTCGCTATCTTTTTCCATGCACTTACCTGTTTACATCATGCGATCAAGCTCTTGTATAATTTTTATTGCCTCAGGCATATGTTTGCCACTGTAAGGTAAAAGTGCACTTGCAAGACTGTGAGATTGAATGAATGCATGCCAAGATTTTCATGAAATTTAAAGAAACGAAATGTCAGCAGTAGAAAACTACAAAAGTGATCAAATAAAAAGGTAGCTTGACCTCTGCATATGAACAAGCATGGGTGTGTGTATCTGTGTGTCTTTGATTTTCTAGTGTTTTCCATTGTATATATTGGACCATTGGAATGTAATTATATCTGAGTTTTGGGAGAGTTCTTGTAATGACTCGGAACTTTCATCAGGAGCAAGATAAAAACGAATGAATGATGAAAATCCAATGCAGTTTAAATATTTCAGCCATAAACATTACCAACTATAGACATTTATGAGAACTAAAAATGTTATTAAATACCTGGAACAAAAGTTCTGTGACAGTAATAAGGATAAATGTACTTACTTTTAAACACTGGATAGTGACAGCATACCCCTTAATTTAAACATAATTATAAACACACAATTTAAAATTTCTGAAAGAAGGCAGAAATCTAAGCTGTTTAAATTAATTTCTAAGAGTAAATCCAGATCTAAAATGAGAAATAACTAGCACCAATAAAGCATAGACATATTTCTATTAAATCTTACCAAAATGGACTCTTGAACCACCATGACCCTAAACAGAATAAAATAGTTACTTGTGAGGTGTGTGTGTGTTTTTTTTTATAGTAATGTCAGGGTTTTATTTCCAGTTTTAAAACGTTATCACACTAATCTGTTCTTTCTAAAAATGGTCTTGCATGTTACTAACACTAGAGATTTTTAAACGTTTTTTTTGTAGCCAGTATGTTCATGGCCCTGCTTGTTATCCTTGTTCCCAGGTGCTGAATGAACAGCTCGACTTTAGAACCACTGTCATGAACGGCCACAAGCAAGGCTGACCTTGCCTGCCTTCCTGACTCTTGACAGGAGATCCAGCCTCTACTGAAAAAATTAGGCACCAATAATGACATAAAAGCCTAACTGTACATGTTAGAAAAGACTGCTAGCTGTAAGCGGTGAAAAGAAGAAGAATGGGCTCAGATTGTGGCTCCCCTGCTTATTGGCAGGACCCAGTTCACCAGGTTTTCACCCTGTTAAAATTGTACCAATGGGCCTACAGAGACAGAGTGTCTCTCACACTTAGGAGCCAGATGGATGCTTTGGCTGGCTTCAACCAGAACAGCACTTGGGCCAAGAAAGACGTTAATGGACAAAGATTTCCTCATTGCCTGTCCAGGGTAAATGCTGAAGCCCCCATATACTAGGCTGAACCAAACTGTCCTATACCCACCATAGCTGATCCTGGATGGTGAGCTGTGCCATATATGCACCAGCTGGCTCCTAAGCTCAGAAAAACAAACTGTACCTGGACAAATCAATCAAGACATGCATTACTGTCTCTGTCCACTGTACGCATGGGGATGTGTGAAAAATGGCCTCCACCAAAGTTTGTGTAGAAGACTAACCTCTGAATGGCCTTTCACCAGAGAGAGAGAGAGAGAAAGAGAGAGAGAGAGAGACAGAGAGAGAGAGAGAGAGAGAGAGAGAGAGAGAGAGAGCCGAGGCCCCCTACAGCCATAGAGCATTCTACTCCAGAATTTTCCACAAACAGTACACATTTAATCCAAGCTGATAGGCCTGTACTTAGATTATTGCAGCTGGATTCAACCTGTTCAGCTACTGCACCAGTGGAACATTCCAATTGTTAGCAGAACTCAGTAATAAATATAATATCTTTGATTATGAAGGTATTCCACCACTGTAATTATATTATAAAATTACAAACTCCCCCGGCTGTGCTTCACAAACCCCTGGGCCCAAAGTAAGAACCACTTGATCTACAAATAATAAATGAAAATAAATTAGCAATCACAAATTAATGTAGGAATGAGAATGAGGAGACAATTTTATTGCCATGAGCACATTTACACAGTAAGGTAGTTACTATAGGTATCACCGTGAATGCTATAAATAGGAGTGTATATGGGAGGAAATTGTCTCATGTCATTTAATTAATGCAATTTTTAAACTGGTTAGCTATTAATGATCATCCAAATGTCTGACATCACACCATATACATCTGATAGTTTCTAATTTGGAGGTTTTGTAGTCTCAATGAAATGTACTGTGAAGTATATTAGCTGTACTCATGAACTCGCAATAGGTTAGACCCCAAGCTAGCTAGCAAGCTAATGTTTCCTCAGTCAACTGCAGTAATAATTTGAGTGAAAAGACGTACCTTGAAGCAGAGATGTTGCAGTTGTTACTGTTTCTGGGATGCCCTCTTTACTATAGATGGATTGCAGGAACTCTGGAACACAGTCATTCTCATCCGTGATCATGACACGTACCTGATTAAGACAGGAAAGCAGAAAAGAAATCGAGATGATGATGCAGAGTAAAAGCATACAATGAGACAAACAACAACAAAAAAAAAAACGTAAAAGACCAAATATCCTCAATCTGTTTTCAGACACAACTGGGTGCACATGATCCATAACACTGAGTTTCATGGAGATAGAAGGAAAAGAAAAAAAAAAAAAAAAAAAAGGGACGATATTAAACTGTTGTAGTGAAAGACACTGATTGTGTTGGGGTTAGGGGTCAAGAAAGTACACAGGAAGGGTTTTGCCAGTAATTGTTCCAATTTCTTACTACATGCAAGAAGCGGCATAGTGGTTAGCACGTCTGCCTCGAGTCCCGAGCTCATCGAGAGTGTTTCTGTGTGGAGCTTGCATGTTCTCCCCATGCTTATGTGAGTTTTCTTCGGGTCAGAAAACATGCGGATCAGTTTGCCACAAGCCATGAGGGGGACACGGAAAACACGTGGAAGAAGGTGCTCTGGTCAGACGAGACCGAAATTGAACTTTTTGGCCTAAATGCAAAACGCAATATGTGGCAGAAAACTAACAATGCCCATCACCCTGAATGCACCATCCCCACCACGAAACAGTGCTGGCAGCATCACGCTGTAGGGATGCTTTTTTTTGCAGAGACAGGGAAGCTGGTCAGAGTTGATTGGAAGATGAATGGAGCCAAACACAGGGCAATCTTGAAAGAAAACCTGTTAGAGTCTGCAAAAGACTTAAGACTGGGGCGAAGGTTCAACTTCTAGCAGGACAACGACCCTAAACATAAGGTCCATCCACAGAGCATCTCGCTTGTCACTGCAAGTGGACACTTCTGGGTTCATGTACACAATTGTGGGAGATATATTAAAAGACTCAAAAAGGTACACTCGGCATGGGGTATTGCAATGATCCATTGCTGTTTCATGATCCTTGTATTTTGTCTTCAATTTTTGTTTGCTGGTTGTAAATATGTCTGTTTTTTCTGGTTCTTGGATCATTCTTTAATGAACTGTTTGCCTACTGACTTGAGCCATGCCTATTTTGACTATGCCTCTGGATTGTGGACTATGGATAAATGGTTTTAGCTGCAATTGCATACAGCCTCTTTCTCCCTGTGTATGACAGTTAGAAGAGATTGCAATGAAATATCAAGTCTTACCATTTCACAACAACCACCCTGCCCTCAACAGCAATGTTGTGCCTTGCCTGAATATTAACACCTGCAGCCATATGCCTGCTAATTAAGGGCTTTTTAATAAACACACTCAAGGTTTTACACAGTTGTGCATGTTCTGTGTGCACTTGTGATTCCATTTGCTATTACTTCTATTTATATCCTCCCAATAGTTCTACCCATGTTAATATGTATCCCTGTGTGTTACCAAAGTTTAATGTATATCTTTGATATGCATATCTGTTGGATTCATATTCAGTGTTTAACATTTTCATTGTCTGCCACTCTCCTGGTTTAAATGAAGTGTTCTTCTATTGTGTGTTTATATTGACCTTTTCTTTAAGTGTTTTACTAAAGACTGTTAATATGTTTTCTTTTTTTTTTTTAATTAAGCTCTTTGTTACAGCAAGTCAGAGAAAATGATAGCTCTTAAAGTTAAAGAAAGGAACAGTAGAATCACCAAATTTCTTAATTGTGATCCACAGTCACAGGGTAGAGTAGTGGTTAGCATGTCTGCCTCAGAGCAAGAAGGTCCTGGGTTCGAGTCATGGGCTTGGGTGTTTCTGTGTGGAATTTGCAAGTTCTCTTCATGCAAAGACATGCATATTAGGCTAACTGGCTGTTACAAATTGACCTTAAGTGTGAGTGTGAATGGTGGTGTCTTGCCCTGCGACGGACTAGTGAGCTGTTCAGGGTGTGCCTTGCCTTCGCCCAGTGTTGGCTGAAATAGGTACCACCCCGTGACACTGGTAGGATTAAGCGGTTCAGCAAAACCATGAGTGATGAGTGATCTACAAACACACGGTAGAGTAGTAGTTAGCACATCCGTCTCACAGCAAGAAGGTCCTGGGTTCAAGTCTCAGACTAGGCAATGGCATTTCTGTCAGTACTCCAGTTTCCACCCACAGGACATATACATTCAGCTAATTGGCTGTTCCAAGTTTTCCCTAGCTGTTAATGTAAATGGTTGAGTGTGTTGCCCTGCGATGGTCTGGTGAGCTGTTCAGGGTATACCCCACCTTCTCACCGAGTTGGCTGAGAAAGGCTCCAGCCTATCTACAGAACCTATCGAAAACTTATAACTAACTTATATCAAACTTATCTCCAGCGTATATCGATGTATAAAGACGTACCTGATGTGTTCTGGCCACCACAGAACTTTTACTGAACATCTTTCTAACTTACAGCTAGCGTATTATGGGCATATTGGCAGTGTTTAGGGCAGAGGTCGGCACCCAAGGCTCCCGTGTGGTTCCCGTGGCTTATATTGCCGCCAGACAAATGACTCATTTTGACCACCGGTAAGCGAGCAATGTATAAATCTAAGAAGAGTAAAGTTTCTGATGAAAAAAGAATTCATGCAAAGAATTTAATGCATCATAGACAGATTTTTTTGCTTTCACTGCTGACAAAACTGGTTTACCAGAATGCTTAATATGTGGTGAGAAATTAGCAAACAACCCAAAAAAATCAAACGTGGAAAGACATTTCTAGAATAAAGTTCCGTTTATTATAGCCCCTGTCACATATTGACGATTTTATCAGAATACGCCGATGTATTTTAAATTTGGTGGATACACTGGTGTACGTCGAATAAGTTATGGGTACGTTTTGTGTAAGTTACAGCACATTGGTATAAGTCATAGTACGGCGAGATTGTGGAAAAATTCTGTGCATGCACAAAATGTTTGAGGTATCCTAGCATATGACTCATACGTTCTGCATACGCTGGCCATAAGTTGTAGGTAAGTTATGCGAGAGTTCACACATGTTATTTGTAGGTTAATAATAAGCTGAATATAATGTCTAGCGTACTTTGAACCTGTGTATCAGTTATACCAACGAATGCCTAGCGTGTTGGCAGCGTTCGCAATTTATGCCTAATAATAACTCATGCAGCAGTGAATCCCTGACGATCAATCATGTGACGTATAAAAGGCTGCCGTTCACTGATTCAAATCAGCTCTGCACTAAATATCACAGAATCAACATCATCATCATGCAGAAGAAATCATAGTTCACCGATATTGTAAAGTCTCACAAAAATTGTCACTTTATATGGTAATGTCTACTTCAGTGTGCCGTCATTCCTTAATTTCCTTACTTCACGTACAGCAGTCAACCGTCAACCTGAATATGAAACACAACTACATTAGATCAGGGTCCAAAAAATATATATTTTCAAAATAATAGCCCATTAAGTTATTTCTTTCACCTGGTTAATATGATTTCTACTCCTGAACATCACTGCACAGCGTCTCCATATCAGGGTTGTAAGACGTCACTTTCATTTTCAATCAGGATTGCAAGCTCTCATCTGTGAGGGGTGCGATGTATAGTTTTGATGTAGTTCATTCATTCATTCATTCATTCATTCATTCATCTTCTTCCGCTTGATGTAGTTCATGATTGGAAAAAAACCTGCTGACACAAGTATGTGGATCCAAAGATCGACACGACTCCAAATGCATACTTTGTGTGTCCGGAATGGTACTCCATGTATCGAACACAAATAGGGGAAGTGAAACAGCGTACCTCTCTGTACATGCAAACAATGGCAAACAATGTCATCTTGCGCTCAAATGCCAAAACCTCTTCCAGCATCTGCAGGGCTGTGTTTCCTTTCCCCTTTGCATTCCAGAAAAGTTTTTATGTGCCCCAGGCATATAGCAAACCATTTCAGCACCTCCACTGTGGGCAGCCACCGGACTTTGTCGTGCAGCCAGAGATCGCAATACCTCATTCCATAATGAACGGAACTTTATTCTGGAAATGTCTTTCAATGTTTGATTTTTCTTTCTAATCTAATTTCCAATTCTAATTTCTCACCACACATTAAAGCAAATGAATCCGTCCACGACACATTCCACATTCCTTTTTCTTCAGAAACGTTTTTTCTTCGTAGATTCCATCGCTAGCTTACCGGGTGTCAAAAGGAGTCACTTGTCTGGTGGCAACATAAGCCACGGGAGCCACAGCAAAGGAATGAAAGAGCCGCATACGGCACCATTGCCGTGGGTTGCCGAGCTCTGCCCTAAACGCTGCCAACACGCTAGGCATTTGTTGGTATAAGTTATACGTAGGTTCAAAGTATGCTAGACATTATATTCAACTTATGTGTAACCTACAAATAACATGTGTGAACGATCGCATAACTTATCTACAACTTATGGCAACTTATCTACAAGTTATAGTCAGCGTATGCAGAATGTATGAGCCTTACGCTAGCTTACCTCGAAAATTTTGTCCACGCACAAAATTTTTCCACGACCTCACTGTACTCTGACTTATACCAGCGTGCTGTTAACTTACACAGAACTTACACATAACTTATTCCACATATGCCAGCGTATCCACCAAATTTCTCATACATCGGCATACGCTGGCTAAATCATCAATTTGTGACAGGGGCTTTTGCCTCTTCAGAAACGACTAGGCACCTAATAACGGATCACTTAAGTCTGAAGTACCACTCTGAAGTCTTACTCTAACAGGTCCATAAGTTATCAAGCACCACAAATACCTTTAAAGGATTATGGGTAGCAAAGGACAAGGACTCAAACATGTTGTGATAATAAGAAATAAACCTTTTCCTTCTGCCTCTCTATCTGTAATTATTTCTGTAACCCCAAGACTTCAGTTCACAAATCGAACACATCTGAGAAATGGCTGGCGGTGATTTCATTGCCCTGTACTGCACTTATCCAGGCCTCTTGGTGTTTGCAGTTGAGTGAACTGGCATTGTTTTGTGCCATCCTCTTGCCCCACCACATGTCTCCTTGCTTGACTGACTCACCTTAAGACAAGAAAATCCTATGGATCACCGAGCAGCACAGAACGCACCTCGCCAAAGCAAAAGCTAAGTTTCAAGGCTTATGTTGTTATTGGAGGCATGTATGCAACTATCAGTCACAGATTCAAACCACCAATTATTCATCCATTGCATTTTTTTGCACTGTTGCTGTCTAATTCAGACACTCATTTTAAGATTAGACACTGATTAAGAACTTGATAGACAAAATATCTGAAATGTTGCTTAGTCGAGTAAAAATTGCTGTGTCATTTAAGAGTTTACACCATATTCAATACTGTCATATAGAGTGAAGCTGTAAAAGATTACTTTGTGATGGTATTGATATTTTTTGTTTGTTTGTTTTTTGTTAAACACAATTCAATTCACAATCCATTCATAATTTGTAACAAAATATGGTCACATCCACTTCAGTTAAACTGCATTTAAAACTATTCTTATCCATTGATGTAAGTTTTAATAGAGTTTCTCAGGCTGCACTTTGTGACCAGATGTTGTATTATATCAAGTCTTACATCAGTGGGGGATATAGCCTCTCAAGAAATATTGAATGATAAAATTCTGTAAAAGTCTTGCAGAGAAATGAGCCATCAAGGGTCATATATGAGGTCTGAAAGCAGAGTATGCAGTAGATTTGAAGTGTTCATTTGAACCACAATTTCTTTAGTCCAGATCCATCACATTGAGTAAGACATCAAATTGTTCAGGAACTGAGTGCTTCCAATAAAATGTGAATGTGAAAAGCAGTAAAACTGTCAGACCAGTTACAAATACTGGAAAGTAAGGTCTACTGAGTGACATAATGTAAAGACGCATTAGCCATAAACAACATAATGGGGGGGGGGTGATTGAAACACATAATGAATGAGGGGCGGCACAGTGGTTATCACTTTCGCCTCACAGTAAGAAAACCTGGGTTTGAATCCTGGGCTCAGGCGTTTTTGTGTGGAGTTTGCATGTTCTCCCCATGCTTGTGTGGGTTTCCTATGGGTACCCTGGTTTCCTTACACAGTCCAAAACTATGCACCGTATGCTAGGTGACTGTGCCAAATCGCCCCTAGGTGTGAGTGTGAGGGTGGATGGTTGTTTGAGTGGTCGCCTTGCGATGGCCTGGCGATCTTTCTAGAGTGTACCCTGCCTTTGCCCAGAGTCGGCTGAGATGGACATCAGCCTTCCCATGACCCTAATTAGGATTAAGCAGTTTAGAAAATGAATGAATGAATAATGAAAAAGTAAATGTGAACAATGACATTACTGTGGCGGCCGATATCCAGTTCAAGAAACAGTCATGCATAAAAATCTGTTTACTTAACAAAATATTTTTTTGGGGGTGGGAGGAATTTACTATTTTTGTGAAAAAAGGTATTTTGTGTAGAATGTTTTAATTGGGGGTGGCAAGGTGGCATAGTGGTCAGCATGCACTCTCTCATTGCAACAAGGTATTAGTCTCATAGCAACAAGGTATTAGGTTCAAGTCCCAGGCTGAGTGGCGCTGACATGTTCTCCACACCCTTGCGTGGGTTTCCTCTGGGTACTGCGGTTTCCTCCCACAGTTCAAAGACATTCACATTAGGTTAAATGGCTGTTCCAAATTATCCCTCGGTATGAGTGTGTGCGTGTGTGTGTGTGTGTGTGTGTGATTGGTTGTTTAAGTGTGCAAATGTGTTTTTCTGGCCATTTGTGAAGTTACTGAATGCAG
>JBCNYH010000014.1:9001084-9013852 GCA_039654325.1 Tandanus tandanus
AAAGTGTATTCTATTTTATTAAAAAAGTGTAGTCTATTTAATTAAAAAAGTGTATTCTATTTTATTAAAAAAGTGTATTCTATTTTATTAAAAAGGTGTATTCTATTTTATTAAAAAAGTGTATTCTATTTTATTAAAAAAGTGTATTCCATTTTATTTAAAAAGTGTATTCTATTTTATTAAAAAGTGTATTCTATTTTATTAAAAAAGTGTATTCTATTTTATGGCTTCAAACAAGTAACAGTTTGGAAGGGGAAGAAGAAGTAGAAGAAGTTACCACCACTCAGACATTCCTTCCCATTACCACAGTTATATACCGACATGTGAAATATCACCACAGGGCTGCCAAGTGTACACATACAGACGGACGGAAGGACGGACACAATGTTCGCGACACAAAAAAATCAGTTCGCTGCTATACCAATTTCTCTTAAGTATGGTGCTCCGCTAAAATCAGTAAAAAGTGAAAGCTTTTTCTACATAAATGATACAGGAGTATTTGATAATTATTTCACCCCTTTACAACGGTCAGGTCATTGACTTTTAATTTCAGAAAAAAGTTTGCAATCAGTCAATCTCCTAAACTCTTAGTTTATTTTGGAAGACAGTATGCAGTTCAGAATCCCTAAAGGTAATGGCTCTGACATCAGGACCTGTTATGGTGACCGCAGAATTGAATCCTTCTCTGAACCTAATGAGAAATCTGTATTGAGAGCAGGGCTAAGAATGAGCATGCACTTATCTGCTCTTTTCATCTGATGTGTACATAGGTGTCAGAGACTGCTACCTGGTTAAGTAGGTTCTGCCACATTTTAAAAATACAAAGTCAGAAGCAATGCAAATGAAATAAGCAGCATTAGGCATATTTGGAACTCTTTCGAAATCTCCCAGGAGGCCAACAAGCTCATTAAAAATTAAAAAAAACATCAGCAGATCACACAATCTGTTTTGTGAATTGTCTTTTTGTCACAAACACAAACCTCTGCATTAAAAGTGCAAATTATCTTTTGCAAACTTGAAACACGCTTCCGTAAATATGCTGCAAATCCAGCTTAGCACTGTGAAATGTGTCAGGTCTGCCTCATGTTCCGGCAGCTCCTAAAGAGAAAAGCATCCCAAGCACAAACAGAAGCACAGATAAAGGGAAAAAAAAGAGAGAGTGAGAGAGGGAGTGTGAACAGGCAGCTAGCCAGAGGTCTTGAGTTGCTTCTCTGTTCTGGCAATATTGCATGGCGCTGTACCAACTAACAAGGCAGCTGCAGCTCAGCACAGGCTATCACTGCACTATCAAAGCATCCCGCTAATACCACACACACACACACACACACACACACACACACACACACACACACACACACACTATACCTACTGCAATTCTTTACCAATCTTTTCTAGCACAGCCTTCCCTTACTTTGTGCAATAAAATAGCAAGGAGCACAGCCTCAAGGAGTCCAGTTTCCCCCAGCGTCCCAAAAAGTACTGAAACAATGGACAGTGGGAAATCAGCAGTACACGCAAATGCAGAGAGCCAAACTGAGAGAAATAAATAAAAAAATAAATGCTGGAACAAAACAAGCAGGAGAACCAAAGCTCAGCAGTGCCAAGTGTAGCTCAGAGGTTTTTGTTTCATATCCTTGTGTTTCTGTTTTCCTCCTCACTCTCTAACTCAAAGGCAGTGTCTCCTTTGTGGCAGTGGGGAGCAAAAGCAAAGTGTCGAGACTTTCCCTCTCTCACTTTGCCCCAGAGCAGTCAACCCATACAGCTGTCAGTGAGATGTGCTATTGTGTCCCATTCAGTCTCGCAGATGCTAATTCCACCATTAGTCTCAATAAGAGTTTAGCCTCTAGTGGGACAGTTGGAGGCATAGATATGTGAAATGATGCAATGGAGGTATTGAGAATGGAGTTGTAATGAGACATCTAGAGGCTGCGGGTCAGGGAAATCTCGGCCAAGCACAATCCTCAAGCAATGCCTCTAGCATTAGAGATGGTCTAACACCAGCCTGCCCTCCCATGATAAAGGGTTATGTGATTTTATTGTTTTACACAACATATTAATGTTTTACTGACTGAAGGTCTGCCTGCCATAGAATTCTTAATGACGCACAGAAAGGATTTGAAGTCATGGATAGCTGATTCTATTACATAAACAATGTCTAATTCTTCCTACCTTAAGCATACCGAAGTATTGCTGAAGTCTGCTGAATGACAAAATGTTTTGAGAGACACAGCAGCAACCTAGTCTCGCAATGTAGTTTACTCTCTAAATTAAAGATGTAATTGTTAGATTGGGGTGGATATCTCAGGTCACAGGCTATGGTAACATTTTATTCTGTACGGAAAGTCGATCAAGACTCAGGAAGACAGATGTGATGTGATTAAAGTGGAGGTATTAAATCTTTAGTAGCAGCACAGTACAGCTGGAACAAGTAGTCCAACAGAAGTGCCACAGAGTGTGGCTCACTTTGGTTCACTAATGGAAATAAAAACTGATTCCTCATTCATTATCATATGGCTAAAAAGCTTGTTATTTTGTAATTGGCCACAGTAACAGTTTGTTAGTAATGGAACAGTACCATTTTAAATATGAATAAATGCAGACAAACATTTTAATTAAAAGGGAAACATTCAGTTTCTCTCAAATGGGTTTGTTTAATGAAAAAGAAAAAATCCACGCAATTGCCCATTACAGAAATGTGAGTTTTTAAGCCATGTTCATAAAATAATTCTGGCCATTAATGCCCATTCCCACAAAGTTTACCCAATCCCTACAACTACCATGGGTATTTTTACACTGCCCAGCCAAAAAAGGTCCTGCACTACAATATTTTCTTGGACTGCCTTTAACCTTGTTCACAGCATGTATTCACCATGGCATCATTTGGGCAAACTTCCACAACATTTATTTCCATCAAGAGTTGGGTTCATTTTTCACTGACATCTTGGACTGTTGATGGGAAAATTTAACCAGTCCCTAAAGTCTTCCCCTGCAGCACATATGAAAGACTTTGAATAGGGTTAAGGTCAGGACTCTGTGGTGCCAGTTCATGTGTGAAAATGATCTCATGCTCCCTGAACCACTCTTTCAATAATTGAGCCCCAATTTTATATCCGTGCCATCAGGGAAGAAAAGGTCCATTGATGGGATGACCTGCTCATTCAGTACATTTAGGTTATCAGCTGACATTTTACTCACTCACTCATTTGACAAACCGCTTACTTCTACTAGGGAGTCGTGGGGAGGCTGGAGTCTGTCTCAGCTGACAGAAGGCAGGGTACACCCTGAAAAGTTCACCAGTCCATCACAGGAAAACACGCACACAACCATATAAACTCAGACTCACACCTAGAGGCAATTTGGAACACCCAATTAGCCTAATGTGTATGTCTTTGGACTGTGGAAGGAAACCAGAGTACCTGGACAAAACCCACACAGGCACAAGGAGAACATGCAAACTCCACAAAGAAATGCCTAAACCAGGGACTTGAACCAAGGACCGAACATGCTAACCACTACACCACCCTTCTGCAATGACTTTTACTGCAATGACATTTTATTGTTACATAATGTTGCTGAGCCTCGACCTGACCAACTGACGAAACAATGCCATGGTGATTATGCATCATTATTAAGGCTACGGGCAGTCCAACAAAATATTACCTGCAGAACATTTTTGGCCAGGCAGTTTAGTTGTACCTTCCTGTTATATTTTCCCATTAACTTATTTCACTCTATTTCATTCATTCAATTAACTGCATCTGCATTCTTGTAAAGGGTCATGGTAGATCTGGAGCCAATTCCAGGTCCACTAGGGGCACAGACCCTGTAATGGAAATCCGGTCCACCCAAGGACACAAACTTTCAGCAACGATTGACATGACCAAGCATTTTGTTTAATTCTTGTTTACTCTTTGGCTCAAATTCCAAGTAATAGGCAGAGATTAGTAAGATCAGGGTTATAATTTAATTGCATATAATTTATTTAAACTGTCCACATTGCTAAGAAATCATTTAACAAATCCATTTCAGTGACAGGAATATAACAATATGAGCATAAGAGGCTGGAGCTCAAGACACAGTGATGACAGATGAGAATTGTATTGATGCAGGAAGATAAAATGCTTAAAGAGAGTTTTTTAAAAAAATCAAAAGAAGGACAGCCAACTGCTGCAAGTCATGTGAACCCCAAGCATTCAAACAATACTTTCAAAAAGAGCAGAGGGAATACAAATAGGGCCGATCTCTGAGCTGGCACTCTGTACGTTCTGCTCTGTAATCTCAGCGTGTAGGAGCTAAATTACACTGTTCATCTCGTCAAGCAGAGAATTGTGTTTTTTGACATGCTAGCGAAAGCAATGAGAAGTCCTCACAGACACATTCATGGTTTATTTATTACCTCCTCTTCCTCTTTCTTTCACCATCTATGTCTTTGCAACTATCACATTTAGACCAGTATGTTTGTTATGTACTCAGTGAGGTACTCAACACACTTCTTTAAACCCTGATTGCATGCTCATAGGTGTATGATTGAGGTTGTGTGTTTGATAGTCTGTGATAGATTTTGCAGATGTGCAAAGATACAGAAGACACTAAAAACCATCCATATGTATAATTGCACTTTGCTCTCACCTCTACACCGCAATCAATTCTGAATTGTCATTTTATTTAATTACAACACAACGAACTGGATAAAGAACATATACACAATGCTATTTTCAATTATAACAGTGCTATGTGTGTTGTGTGGTGTTTGTATTACACCACATGTTAGTGTGAACTGCTTTGAAGCCATAAAACGTTTGAGCTAAGAAATTTACCATATTGATCATGGTGTCCAAACATTTTCAAAGGGGGGCCAGATTAAAACTTGTTTGTCCAGTATATCCTTTGGCTGATCAGTCGAGTGAAGGTGGAGGCCAAGGCCACCTTGAACTATTTGTCATAACCTTGACACAATTTCACCACAAATACGTACACATGTGCATATGGATGGCATGGTGGCATAGTGGTTTGCATATCCGTCTCACAGCAAGAAGGTCCTGGGTTTAAGTCCCAGACTTTGCGAAAGCATTTCTGTGCTCAGTTTGCATGTTCTCCCCATGTTTGCATGGGCTTCCTCTGGGTACTCCGGTTTTTTTTCCACAGTCGAAAGACATGTACATTAGGCTAACTGACTGTTCCAAATTGCCCCTAGGTGTGAGTGGGAATGGTCGTGTTCATGTCGGCAATGCAATGGGCTGGCAAGCTGTTCAGGACTGAGATAGACGCCAGCCTTCCACACAACCCTAATAGTATTAAGCAGTTTAGTAAATAAATTAACAAATTTGTGAATAGCCAATACATCTAGAAATCAAGTGGATGTTGCTTTAACTTATACTTACTACCTAAGCATTGTTGCCTAAAGGCAGTAGCCTCTTTCAGCAGGATAATGTAGCCTGCCATTGTGCAAAATTGTTCAGGAATAGTTTGAGGAAAACTGGCCTCAATATTTCCCATCATATTTCCATGGAAGCCCCACCTTGCAACTTACAGGAATTATAAGATGTGTTGAGAATTGTTCACCTTGTCGTCCCGAAAATACAACTAGCTGTGGCCCAAAGGGAGCAAAATTGGCCGTGCACACTGGGTGGGAGGGATGGCATACTCCTCCTCCTATCAATAACAGTGACACAGTTATGGTAATAAGATGGTACACACTGTGTTTTGCTGCCTTGTGACACATCATGAGCACCAGTTGAAGCAACTCTTGGCTAGCTTCATGGGATCAGGAAGCATGTGTTTGCCACCACTAGTCCTCATTGGAAGCTCTTGTATGATAGGTGAGAGCTGGCTGGTGACCAAACTGGGGAAAACAGGGGGGTTCATTAAATCCCAGTAAAGACATTATTCATGAAAAACAAAAAATATGAAATAGCATTGATATTAATTTTAGTGATAATCTTATTAATGCTGAGATTTTTTGTCTACCCCTGATATACAGTATACTATGCACTAAATGTTGTTCTCTTTAATTCTGCATATGTAATCAAAATAATAAATTTTATACAGGAAAAAAAATGCATTTTCTAAAACTTTGGGTTCTCCAGTTTTCTCCAACAAAAACATGCCAGCAAGAACATAGCTTTGCAGCTTGAAATTGTTCTTAGGTTTGACTGAGGGTGTGCATGTGTATGATGTCCTATGATAGACTTGTGTCTCCCGAGCAGACTGTATTGTTGCCTCAGGCCTACTGCGCTCCCAGGATAGGCTCCAGCTCCACTACGACTCTGAGCAAGATAAAACAGTTACTGAAGATGAAAGGATTGATGAGTAGATGAATGAACATTTGGATGGATGGATGAAAAACGTTTAGATACTCCCTTAAAAGAACAAACTTACACTGGAAGTATTGAACTTAATTTTTCAGCATGATAAGCTGTTCTCATGTAGCTCTAATCCAGCATTAATATGCACTTGAGTGAACAAAAATAAACTTGCTGAATGAAACTTCTTGTTAAAAAGTTTTACTTTGCTGAATATAGAATTTTGTTTAAAGTTTTACTCTGCTAAATATATAAAAGGCCAAATGAGGTTGTTGCCTCATTGTTCTAATGCTCTTCGTTCATTGATCTACAGTAAATGTTTTATTCTAGCCAGTCCTGCAGTGAATCTGGAGTCTAACCCAAGAACACTGGCAACTAGATTGGTATACACCTTGGATGAGACCCTAGTACATCCCAGATCACCATACATACTGGACGTTTACACATAATGAGGAATTCAGAGTTGTCAATCCACAAACCTGTACCAGAAAACCCATAACTGGACTCATACAGACACAGAGCAAACATGAGGTGCACAACCATGCAGCCCTTTGATGGCTGAAACAGGAGTAATCACTATTCTTTTTGAATTATGAATACCTATTGGAATCGTGATGATTATTATTATGACTGAACACCAATTGTGATGGAACATTGGAATCATAGTAGAGTGTAGTAGAGATTAACAGACCTTAACAGAGCGTAACAGACCTTGATATGCCATCCTAGGGGATCTTGATGAACTTGGAAACACAACACCTTCAAATTTCATCGCTTGGATGCACCCTGCCTCCTTTTAATATGTTCATAATCCTGGAATCGTGGAGACCGTAGACATCAAGGCTCCAGTGTAAACCCAGGTTAAGACAACATGGGAAGGTTGACCACCCTGTAAATTTCATTAAAACGTGGCAATGAAATGTTTATAAAGAAAAATATGTCCTTTTGCAAACATGGGTACAACAGAAAATATGTGCTATCTTTTTTAGCTCTCAAGGTAAGAGAAAAGATATTGGCTGTGGTTTCTGGGTGGGATGGATTGCAATTGCAAAAATGTCAATTACTAATGACAATTAGGGCAGTGGTGGCTTAGTGGTTAAGGCGATGGGTTACTAATCCGAAGGTCAGCGGTTCAATCCCCAATATCACCACTGTTGGGCCCTTGAGCAAAGCCCTTAACCCTCAATTGCTCATTTGTATAAAAATGATAATTGTATATCGCTCTGGATAAGAGCGTCTGCCAAAGGCTGTAAATGTAATTACTGTGACGCTAGCCAACTGTGGGCAGGTCTGAGCTCATATATGCAAAAAAGGTCAGACATCATGTTTTGTAAAGTGTTTACGTTGCCAGGTGCAATTGGTTGGCATCACATACAGTCAGCACCATAAGTACTGGGACACTGTCACTATTTTTTAATTTAGTCTTTGCACACCACCAGAATGGATATGAAATGAAGCAGTAAGATGTGATTGAAGAGTAGACTTTTAACTTTAATTTAAGGGCCATAACAAAAAGTAGTGCTGCAATCTTTTAGGAATTACTAGTTCATTTTTACACATAGTTTCACAGGCTCAAAACAATGAAAAAAAAACATTTCATAATTATAAATATAAGGATAAATTTATTACTTGGATGCAAATCCTTTTCAGTCAGTGACGGCTTAAAGTCTGGAACCCATCTGCATCACCAAATGCTGTCCAATGCTTCATTCCTTAAGATGCATTGCCAGGCTTTTACTGTAGCCACCTTCAGTTGCTGCTTGTTTGTGAGTCCATCTGCCTTTAGTTTTGCTGAAGTAAAAAGCTTTTTATTAAGTAAAAAGTATGCTCAGTTAAGTTGACTGACTCAGTCATTTAGGCACATTCCATGTATTTGCCTTAAGAAGCTCTTGGGTTGCTTTTGTTGTAAGTTTTAGGCCATTATCCGTACTGTGAAGTGCCTTGCTATTATTTTTGCAGCATTTGACTGAATCTGAGCAGAAAGTATAGCTCAATACACTTTAGAATTCATCCTGCTTTTTTTATTGGTAGCCACATCATTGATAAACAACAGTGATGTATGTTTGACATATGATGTGGCATGCTTTGGATCACAGGCCCTTCCTTTCCTTTTTCATACTCTCTTCTTTCCATCATTCAGGAACAAGTTAAAATTGGCTTCATCTGTTGAAAGAATCATCTTCCAGAACTGGGCAGGTTTTCCAGCAAAGTTCTGGCCTTTCTGTTTTTGGCCTTTCTGTTAAGTGTTACCAGCAGTTTTTATCTTGAGGTAAACCATTTATATTCTCACTCCTGAAGTTGTCTCTGAACTGTAGACCTTGACATCCATTACCCTACCTCCTTGAGAGTGTCCTTAACTTGATTGGATGTTGCAAATTGGTTTTTCATTACTAAAGAGACAATACTATTTTGTTAAATTTTTGTTGTCTTCCACGGTTTTCCAGGTCTTTTGGTGTTGCTGAGCTTGTAAGTGTAGTCCTTCTTTTTAAGAATGTACCAAATTGCTGATTCAGCTATTCTTAATCCTTCTGCCATCTCTCTGATAGAACTATTTTTTTCAGCTTAATGACAGTCTCCTTTACTTGCATTGACATGTCTTTGGAAAACATATTGAGATTTCCCATGAATAGCTGCCAAATGCAAACTCAACACTTTTAGACCTTTTATCCCCTCAATTTATCATGAAATGATGAAGAAACGGGCCATACCTGTCCATGAAACTTCTTATCAGTCAACTGTTTGATTAATTTTGATACACTGTGTAAAAATGGCTTAAATTCTAAAGGTCAATGCAATAATGCAATAAGTTACTTAAATTATAGCTGAAAGTCTACACTTCAATCACATCTTCACTGGTTAATTTTAAATCCACTGTGGTAGTATACAGAGACAAAATTGACAGAGACAAAAAAAATCTGTAATACTGTCTGAATACTTATGGAGGTGATTGTATCTTGAAGGAAGCACACAACAGCCTTTACTCAAATTCATATGATAGGAATGAGTTAGCAGGTGGGTAGGAGCTGGCATGTACCAATTAGAAAGCAAATGGGGGAAACTAAATAAATCTGCCTATAAAACTGCAATATTCAACCTCTATCAAACAAAAGAGAAGATTTGTACTGTTGTGTTAAAATGATGACAGGCATGTGTCATATTTTGTGATCCAAAAACATTTCACAATCCCGATCTTTTACTGCCTTTATAATTATATTTAATGTTATATTGACATTTTAGTCACAACAGATCTCAATTATTAGTATTAAATAGAAAACAGAGCAGATCTGAGCACATCAGAATATGATAGTTTACATGCGATTTATAAAGTACTTGTACCATGCACAGCATAAAAATGATTGGTGTTGATATACGTGGCAGCGGCAAACAATTAATATCGACTCTCTAAATAAGAGGATGGGTCCCTAAATTCAAAACATGGACAGCTGTAATATGGTCATTAAGATAAACTTAATGGAACACCCATATAATGGAAGCACAGGTGCAACTGAAGGCATTTTTCGTTCAGTACAGAATAAAATCCCTGTTGTGGTCAACAGAGTCTTCCCTCAACAATCGAACTTCAGCTGATGTTTGAGAATTTAATTTATAGCCTACATCCTTAACACGTACAGCTAATATACTCTCATCTCACTCACTTATTTGCTGAACGGCTTTATACTACTACTAGGGTCGCGGGGAGGCTGTATCTATCTCAGCCGACACTGGGCGAAGGTGGGGTACACCCTGAACAGTCTGCCAGACCTTCACAGGGCAACACACACAACCATTCACACTCACATCCACATCTACGGGCAACTTGGAACAGCCAAATAGCCTAATGTGCATGTCTTTGACTGTGGGAGGAAACTGGACTACCTTGGAGGAAATCCACGCAAGCACGGGGAGAACATGCAGACTCCACACAGACACGCCCAAGCCAGGGAATCGAATCTATGACCTTGCTGTGAGACGGAAATGTTAACCTCTACACCATCGTGCCACCTACTTAATATATTTTAGTAATATGTCAGCTTATATCACAAATCTTTAAATGTAGGTGAATTAAAAGAAAACACACAAACTTGCAACCCAAAGGCAGCCAGCAGTCCTCTTTATAGAGCAAGGCAACCCCAAGAGGCAGAGAAAGAACATGCCCTCCACACTGCACACCACAGGCATGGATGCCAAGGCAGATTAAAGTAACTTACTAATCAATTATCACTCCCCATTTAAAAAATAAAAAATAAAAACATATCGTTAAAAATAGAGAAAAGAACAGAAAAGAATAGAAAAGCTTTTTGGACGCATACAGTAGATGTCTTATAACAGTCAGATGCACCATTGGTGAATATTTGATGAAAGGTCTTGATTAGGGACATGCTAAGCGTCTATCACCTCTCATTGCAAATTGTCTATCCTACCCATTGCTTTTGCAGTCACTGCTTTTTTAAAAATGCTTATATTTAAGTCACCAGAAGTCTAGCAAGTAGACAATCTTAAAATGAATCAGATGAAATTACACCAAAAATCTGTTAACCCAATTGATTGCAACCAATCTGTAAGTAGTTTACTTATTCATTCGTTCATTTGCTGAATGATTAATCCTACTACAGTAGAGTTACGGGCGGCTGGAGCTCATCTCAGATGCACCTGTACAAAGGCAGGGTACAGCCTGAACAGCTCGCCAGTCCATCACAAGGCCAACACACACAGCCATCCACACTCGCATTCACACCTGGGGCAATTGTAAATATTTGTAAATTTTACCTATTGTAGATATTTGCCTATTATGTTAGGGATATATGACCCAGTCAGTGTTATCTTTTTATCATAATATTTTGCCCTATGTTATATATTTAAGTAATGAAGATATGACTGCACGCTAAAACAACAAAATGGTGGCTAAATTAAAAACAAATTAAATAATCAATCATACAAAATATTTTACGTTGACTCAATGTACATAATTTACATTGAGTGAATTAATTTGTGATTTTATCTTCAATATTTAATATTTATTAATATTTATTGTTTTCATAACATATGCTAAGATAGTAGTCTGATTAAATATGCTGCTGCACACCACACTGACTTGAAAACTTGAAATGAGACTGGACATGAGATTACATCATATCCTTCGCTCGTGTCCACACCGATTAATGCCAAACTTTGCATGGAAATGAGCGTATGTCCAGCTTTCTCTTGCACATTCATTTCACAAATGTCCAACTGATTAACCCTTACTTTGAAGTGTGTGTAAGCTGATTTTGTATTTGAGAACAGCATCACGATTTACTCCAGCTACTGAAAGACAATTATAGAGCTGTCCAAAGCCTTGCAACAAATATTTCTAAACCTTGGCAATAGGTGGCATATGAGGACTAAATCTGTAAACACCCATATCTGCCTAAACAGATGCAAAAACACATACAAGTATATACACGCCATGCACATTACACAGGCCTAATCTTTTAATCCTCTTAAAAGGTATTTCATAATTTAAAGGTCTGGTGTTCAACATAATTGGGTCATTGTTATACTGAAGCACTTTTTAAGCCATATTGAATTATAGTAAATACTCGAACATCTGGTGAAAAATGATTTGGAAAGAGAGCAACAATCTGAGAGTGGAAAACTAACAAAAACAAATGTATAACACACTGTTTAGTGTGTACATTGGTGCATGACTGATTTCATTTATATACTGCCTGGCCAAAATAAGAAAAAAAAAGTCCTGCACTCTAATATTTTATTGGACCACTTTTAGCCTAGCACATAAGTTCTATGGCATTGTTTCTTCCATTGGCCATGCCAAGGCTCAGCAACATTACGTGGAAATAAAATGAAGTCAGCTGATGACCTGAATGTACTGATTGATCAGGTTATCCAATTAACAGACTTTTATTTTTATTCCCTGATGGCAGAGATATAAAATAGGGCCTAAAGGAAGTCCAATAAAAAATTAGAGCACATGAAAAGTTTTTTGGCCATGCAGTGTTCTCATAAGTAATTAAGCAAGTATACAAAGAAATAAAGGATAAAAATCCCACATCTACTCTAAACCAACCATTATGTCAAGCTCTTGAGAGCTCTTGAAATTTTTATAAGCAGAATATATCATTACCAATATATGTAACCATTTATATATACACACACACACTGATAGTTGTCCTATAATTGCAGGAGTCCTATTCCTCATTCCTCAAAAACCATTTTAGATTTCCAAACATTACTTTAAAGGACACACACACACACACACACACACACACACACACACACACACACACACACACACAAATTAATCATTCATCATTTTCTGAACCGCTTAATCCTAATCAGGGTCACGGGGAGGCTGGCGCCCATCTCAGCCGACTCTGGGTGAGGGAAGAGTACACCCTGGACAGCTCGCCAGGCCATCACAGGGCAGAAGCACGCTGACGGCTATGCAGCCTACTCTTGACGAAAC
>JBCNYH010000014.1:9014312-9025856 GCA_039654325.1 Tandanus tandanus
TATATCACATTAGCATGCAGCTGGTTCAGAATGTAGGCCATGTTGCAGAGCAGTGTCCTCTGACATGCCTACTCAAGTAGATAATAAAACATAGTGTCCCACTATCCAGCATAACTGTGCGTCTGGGTCAGACTGAGCTCACTGACGCATGCTATTTTTTTCTTCTTCTATTTTGTTATCAGCTAATATAGGTCACTGATTACATAGCATTAATGAAAGATGTGTAAATGTGTTTGTGCCTCGATTAAGAATCAATATTCATAAGCACAGGGTAATTCGTGTCAGATTCTGTTGGTTGTTTATTGTAGATAAACTGATTGGTAATTTCATCAGGTACACCTATTTGACCACACTGTGCTAATAATTGAGTAATAATTATTATACTGATGTGTCAGTATCTATGTCTATATCTGTATCTATACCTTACCCTGGGTTTACACTGGGGCACGATATCCGTGAACAGTGAGCACCACACACACTCGGAGCAGTGGGCTGCCACACACGTTGGGGGCGCTCGGAGAGTAGTTAGGGGTTAGGTGCCTTGCTCAAGGGCACTTCAGCCATGAAGGTGGAGGAAGGAACGGTGCAGCTCACTTCCCCACCACCAACACATTTTCCCTGCTGGTACCATTCGAGTACCTTCGGGTACCATTTAAACCGCTTAATCCTACTAGGGTCACAGGGGGGCCTGGGCCTCACCTCAGCCAACACTGGACAAAAGTGGGATGCACCCTGAACAACTCACCAGACCATCGCATGGCAACACACACACAAAATAAATAAATAAATGAATGAATGAATGAATGAATGAATGAATAAATAAATAAATAAATAAATAAATAAATTCACACTCTCACATTCACAACTAGGGACAATATGGAATGGCAAATTAGTGATAATTAGAACAATGTACATATCTTTGGGTTGTGGGAAGAAACCTGAGTACCCAGAGGAAACCCACACTAGCACGGGGAGAACATTTATACGACTAACAGAAGCACCCTTGCTGAGCCCAGAACTCGAACCCAGGACCTTCTTGCTTATGCTGTCTTTCTGCCATAATTTCTATTATTATTATTATTATTATTATTATTATTATTATTATTATAATATTTAATAAACAAAACTTGTGTTGTTAGATATTTGCTGTGTTGCCATAATTTTGCTGTAAATGAATAATTTCTTCCAGTGCATAGGTATTCTTTTTTGATATTTTCTATTAATAAAAGTAAAGATTTTTATCTAGCTTTAATCTACAAATACCTAGAAATGAGTTAGCTGATCTACAGTAAACAACTGAAAACATTTTACCCCTTTTGAACTGAGTGGCCAACCATACCCTTGTTGATTTGTGTGTGAAAGGGACAATTTCAGAGTGAAAGAATTAACATGGAGATGTGAATAGGAACTAGATCTTGATCAAATCAATTTAATATGAACTAGACAACTATTTCTAAATTAGGTCAAAGTTGAAGTGATATAAATAAAAGTGTTGGAGACAAAATTTAAAAAATGTATGACTGTTTTAGAGGAAGAAACCCTGGCAGGGAGCGCTCACATCAGGTCTGATTTTAAAGCAAGCATGCTGGAAAACTGTACCACACATCACTCACACGCACACAAATGTCACACACTCACACACACACGTCATAGACACACACTACTGTAACCTACTTTTACAATGTCAATGTGTAAAAATAATCACAGAACTTGTAAGTGGCACTGGTCTCTTGCAGGAACAATCTGCACACACGGGTAATGTTAGCTGTCCATTGAATATGTCCTGTAAACCCTGTCACCATTCCTAGCCTGAGTTAATTGTATTGAATCATGTGCAGAAAATAAACTATGTGGACTGAATTGGTTTGAACTGACCAAAGAATTGTTGAACACTGATTAAAAAACTCCAGTCCAACCCTGTTCTTTAGATCAAGACATTAAGGGCGCATTGACAAGGTGCACGAGTGTCAACCTGGATATTACTTGTTTATGCCCCTGCCTTCCGTGACCGCGAGTCCATTAGGGCTAATTGGCTGAGCTCTCACAGGGGGGAAGGATGGCATCTGCTCGCCTTCCTGTCACTTACAGCGATCATGGCCACATGTGAGCTCATTCATACAAAGTGGCGGATAGCCTCCTTAGACTGCTCCTGCGTGTGCATATCACTCCCCCTGGTTGGTGGTGGTCATATGAAATGGGGAGGGAACACATGATGGGTGGGATTAGATACAAGTAAATTAGGGGAGAAAAAAAGAAGAGGACTTCAGAAATAATTGTAGATAGTTTACATAGGTAACAAAATATCCCTAAAGGAACCTGACTATGGCTCAAACTTATAGTATGTAAATTCTGTAACCACTGTATAAGTATGCTTAAATAAGACTGATGCTTTATAAATCCACACATTTCTGAAGCTAAATAAGGCAGCATGCCACAAGAGAGCATGTGATATATTGATGCTATCAAATACAATGGACAAGGGAAGGCAAGGAGGGTGCATGGGTAGTAAAAGGGTTTATTTACTACAAACAGGCAAATGAGTCCAACGCTTGATCCAAAAACACATGTGTGGGCCTACTGTGCAACCAGCAAACTGAAGTCCAAGCATGTAGTCCAGTGCTGTTATCCTAGAAATAGCCATTCGACTATGCCAATTTTCTGAGGTATGCAGCACAGCACTCAGAATAAGGGAGAATTAAGGGTAGGCACTACAATTTGCAGCTGTCAAGATGCACTATATAGACAAAAGTTTATGTGCAGTTGACCATCAGACCTATATGTAGTCGGTGCCACAAAGTTGAAAGCACACAACTGTGCAGAATGTCTTCATCTGCTGTTGGGTTACAGTTTCCCTTCACTACAACTAAGAGGCTCAAACCTGTTCTAGCATAACAGCCTTCTTGTGCACACAGTGAGCCCCATGAAGACATGCCTTGCCAAGGATGGAGTGGGAGAACGTGAGTCGCTTGCACAGTGCACTGACCTCAACCCCACTGAACACATTTGGGATAAAGTAGAATGCCAACCGACCCAGGTGTCCACGCCTGACATCAGTGCCTGACCTTAATAATGCTCTTGTGGATGAATGATCATAAATCCCCACAGCTACTCTCCAAAATCAAGTGGACAGCCTTCCCAGAAAAGAGAATTTTATTATGACAGCAAAGAGGAACACAACCTGGAGTCAAGAAACACATATGAGTGTTATAGTCAAGTGTCCATAAACTTTTGTCCATATAGTGTATTTTGTAATATGGGTTTATCCAATAAAAGCTTTAACATGTATGCCCAGCCATCCTATGATGTATGTTGAGTGATGGAATGTAACTAAGTGCATTCGCTCAGGTACTTAAGTACAAATTTGTGGCATGTGTACTTTACCTGAGCATTCCCAGTTTATGTAACTTTATATTTCCTCTACACAATATCACTGAGGCGCTAGTTACTAGGAGATACTATACTATGCATATTATTATTTTCCATACTCTTCCTGTCCAGTGAAAACTGTGTATCTGCAAATGTAAGAATTTTGAAACTTTGTGATAAACTGAAAGATTCTTTTATGGGCTGAAAAAACTTTCCTACTTCATAAGCTTAATAATCTTTATTAGGATTAACTGGAAAATGCATTGTCGGAGAAGATCAAAGATGAAAAGAGGGATGTTTTTCTGAGCTCATGGAAAGATATTCGATATGTAGATGTTTTCCACAGGACAGAAATGCTACAAACATATGATCTTTAAAATGCGTTTCCGCTTAACATGCGCCCACCCCTTGGACCCCAAATTTGTAACATAATGATGACCAAAAAGTGCATTTTTTGTAATTTTGCACTGAAATTGAACATATTGGAGCAATATGACGGCATTCTGCTTTGATCCATGGCAGCATTTACGACCGTACACAAACTCATTCACACCCGCAAATTAGTGCTAACATCTGTACACGCACCTGTATACACAGCACTCCACATCTCCTTTGATCTCAGCCATGTGTATTTTAATAAGTTTGTCACCTATTGTTCTGTTTTTAGCCTTTTTCTTCACAAATGAGCATCGTCTTCATACATTTTACGGTCACATGACCATATTTACGCTTTTAAGAATAAGAATTTTCACATGCAAAAATGCGTTCTCACTTAATATGTATTGTGGGGCATTGGACCCCAACATGCGCATATTAACATAACTATACTGTAATAGTAAAACACTGACTGGAACCGTTTTACTTTAAAATTAATTAACTCTTAATACTTTTAGTTAATTTTAAAAATGTTCATACTTTTACTTAAAAGGAAATCCCAAACTTAATAAAAGCTTGCATGCATAGTTTATGTCAATTTCTATTAACAGACATGTAGAGAAATGTTTTTTGTCATGTAGAGAATAAATAACCAGCAGTTACTCCGCACACACATTATAATGTGAAAAGTAATGTGATCACCTTGTGTTTTCATCAGTAATACATAACTAATTTGCATAAGAAAACATGGTGCGGTAGTCTTTTCTTTCATATGTACAACTGGACTGTTGTTTGATATATGTGATCGAAAGTGCATATGATTTGTATTTGTGTCTGGTTTTATTTTATTCATAATTACACTGGTCCATATCTGATTTAATATATGTATACTCTTATTATTGCCATTAATTTGCCTTATATGAACTGGGGGTTTCTAGACTTATTCCCACGATTTCGACACAGCAGGAGTTTGAAAGGTGTACCTTTCATTTCACTTTAAGTAAGGTTTTGAACACAGGACTTTGACTTATAGTGGATAATTTTTATAATGTGGAATTGATACTTCAATTAAGTAATATTTCTTCCACCACTGCATGTGGTAAATATATTTTGACATTTTTTCCCCCTTACCAGCGAGGATTGTTTTTTATCAGTGTTGAAACCTTTGTTGAAGTTAGCCTATACCAAGAAAACCCCCTCGATACCATCCAACAGATAAAAGGAAACCACAGGACCATAGATAAACTGCTATCATTAAAATGGTGATCGATTCTCAGCATTGCAGTGACATCGACATGATAGTGTTGCCCTGCTCTGAATGTATCATGCACACCAGAGCATGGTCTATTTTTTCAATCACAGCTGGGTTCAGTAACAGTACATAAAACTCAAACAACATCCAACAAGGCAAGTATAAACAAGGCAAGCTTGTCTAATTAGAGAGAAATGTAGAAATGGTGCCTGTACTTTTGACATATAACTTAAGAAGGTATACTGTACCTAATGACAGTCAATAACGTAGATGTGTCTAATAAATTATTTGTATTTTGCATGTTTGCTCTATACCCAGACTATCATTGTTCGAATCAGAAGTCTACCTCACCGAAACACTTCATTTTTTCATTTTAATAATGCAAAAAAGTTCTGATGAATGATACTAGTTTTTTTTTTTTTTTTTTTTTAATTAATGATACTAGTTTTTAAACTGAATACCCATGACATTTTCTGAAGAATGTGCTTAAAATGCGGGTCAGGAACAAATAAAGATTTTTTTCCCACCTCTTTTAAATTATGCAATATTCCTGAAAGGAACTCCCAGGGCTGGTGAGAAAATGCCTCAATGTGTTATTTATTCTTGCAGTCATCCAGCCAGCTCTTGGTGATTGCTCCCTGTTCAGTCTGTTTGTTGACCTTAGTGTGCACACTGGCTCACTTGCCCTCCAAAAGAGAAGCAGTCATACAATCAGTAAAGTTCTACACACTTGAAGCTCATGTCTGGCATGGCTACCAAGCTCCCTGCCTTGGATCGATCTCGGCCTTTTCCCTGATGCAGCCGCTGGTTATGGAGGTGAACGCACGCAACAGGGGCAAATCAATGACAGCCATTTAGTTGCACCATGTCAGCTATAGTAAAACACTTTGTTTTGGGAAAGCACATGCATTTATGCAAGTGTGTCTAAAGTAAGCTAAGGTTCCTGTAGTCACAAATTCATCAGCACCAGTTCAGATAATACCAAGTCTCAACCTGATGTGGCCCATCTGGCTGAGCCAAATTCAATGCCTATTTACTGAAACCACTATATAGACTCTCCTAAAGAAGGATTTTAGAACAAGCAATGCTGCATTAAATGCCCTATTATTCCCAACCTTTAAGCATGTAAATTATTGATATAATCTCTCAGTAATATATACTTATTTCTATTAACTTAAATATTTTATTTGAGGCTTGAATATAATGTATTTATTCATACGTAAAGCTGCAGACAAGAGTTCAATTCGCTGGCAGGGCATTAATAAGTACAAGAAATAATATTTAGTATTAATCATTGGTATTTTGACTCTCACTCATTTGCCAAAGCACATATTAAGGTCGCAGGTAGGCTGGCGCCTATCTCAGTCAACACTGGGCAAAGGCGGGGTACATTCTGAACAGCTCACCAGACCATAACAGCAATTTGGAACAGCCAATTAGTCTAGTGTGCATGGTTTTAGACTGTGGGAGGAAACTGGAGTACCTGGAGGAAACCAACACAGGCATGGAGAGAATATGCAAACTCCACACAAAAATGCCCAAGTCCAGGACTTGAACCCAGGACCTTCCTGCTGTGAAGCAGATGGTCTAACTACTATGATTGGTGTTTTGGACCAAGCCATAATTGTGGATTAAGGACTTTATCATTGCTGTCAGGACACAGTGAATTTTAGCTTTGGGGTCATTCCATGCCAATTCACCTAGAGGTTCCCAGATGACCATCTCAGAATTTAATGAAACTTTAACCAGACATAGAACATGTTTCAACATCAACACATGCAAAATTTCAAGGCCCTACTTCAAAAACTTTCCGAGATATGTTCATTTAAAGATCACAGGTTAGTACCCATTTGTCGGCCTGCGACTTGCAATTTACCATTTTGGGCATTTTTGAAAGGTTGTAACTCCCCTAATAATTACTACATTACAGGACCCACTCTGTCAGAATCTGCAGTCAAAATTACTCTTTGTCAGGGTTAGGTTGCTACTGATACTGTAATTTTGAAAAAAGTGCAATTTCGTATTTTCAAATTTTTGACACAAAAAATAGATTCCTCACCCGCACAAAAGTATTTTTATAGCAAATTTAAGCATATTTCCATGTAAAACAAACAGTTTTTAAGAAGAATAAATGTGATATGTGATTTTAGTGAGTGTCTAAAAACTGAACGGTAGGTGAAAGTTTGCTCATATTGCGAGCCCCTGAACATGTGTATCAGATTGAGCAACACACAAAATTTCAGCCTTGTTGCTCATTTCCTTCATACTTAGCTATCATCTTGAAATTTTCATAAATGTTACTTGTGAATTTTTATTTTTTTTTTTTGCACTTTCCTTCTGAAGAGGAATAAAATATGCATACATATTTTGTATGAAATCAGAATATAGTGTCAAACTGATATCAGAGTAATAAAAAAACAAAAACAAATGTTTTAAATTTGCTTTTATTACAATTAGAAAAGTGACATTTGTCGCACATAATTATCTGTCATAGATTCTATTATCAAATAGTACATGTACAATATAAGTTGTACAACTTATATTTATTATTTCAAATGATGTATTTATATCCCCACTGAATAATTAATATAAGGGTATATTATGATAGAGATTATATACATTTTCTTTTCATAAGCTTTCATCAAATATTATGGAACTTCATTATAATCTTTGCAGCAATCTACCATTAAACTGTTTCTGCAAAGAGAGTTCAGTACATGCGTATATGTTTCAGTTTTAGTGAAAATTTGGCAAAAGTCCCATTATTTGTTGGTAGTCTTTATGGAAGAGTGTGTAGTTATGTGCACTTAAGCTTATGAAAAGAAGATGTATATAATCTCTATCATAATATATGCTTATATTAATTATTCAGTGGGGATATAAATACATAATTTGAAACAAATATAAGTTATATAACTTATATAACTTATATAACTTCAGCCCTATACAGTAATTATTAGGGGAGTTACAAGCATTCAAAAATGCGCAAAATGGTAAATTGCACGTCGCGGGCCGACAAATGGGTACTAGCCTGCGATCTTTAAATGAACATATCATATAATTTTTGAAGTAGGACCTTGAAATTTTGCATGTGTTGATGTTGAAACATGTTCTATGTCTGGTTAAAGTTTCATTAAATTCTGAGATGGTCACCTGGGAAGTTTTCTGAAAGCTAGGTGATTTTACATGGAATGACCCTTTCTACATACTATAAGTACTCAGGAAAAAAGTAGCTTCTGCATTATTTTCAGAGTTAATGAAAACATTCATGAAAATTAGCCTAAACTAACTTAAGTTCTCAAGGTACTGAAACAGGAAAAATCAAATGAAAGAAAAAATGGCTTAAAAAATACAAAATAAATGAGACCTAGGAAAACCATTCAAATGTTATATTTTATTATATTTACTATAATTTACTATGACTTGCTTTGCTATACTGAAATGTTTCTCTTTTTCAAGTATCTTAAACAAGCGTAAAATTTTTAAACTTCATTTCACAAATTTGTAACCACTTGAAATTTATTAAAATCTGCCTACTTTTAAAAGGAAAGAAAAAATTACCTTAAAGATTTCAATTTACCAGCAAATGAGTGATGACAAACACAGTTATGTTTATGTCCTTTTTTAAACAGAGTTATGTGAATGTCCTGTGCCACTTAGTGATCCAACAAGTTGTTCGTACCACTTAGCTACCAAGTGTTTAAATATGGTGAATAAGGTTTTTTTTCCTTAACCCCCCAAGTTTGTTAAATAATAAATAAATAAATAAAAACACATAAATAAATAAATAAATAAACCTTTACAAGCTGGATTTTTTTTAAAAAGTAAATATTATATGTACTTGAAAAGAAAATAAATGCACTGCAAAATGGGATAAAAGCCAATTTCCTTTGGGTTGAGTTAGATGCAAGTTGCTACTTTCATGTTGTCCACATGATAACATATTTAATATATACACACATACACACACATACACACACACACACACACACACACACACACACACACACACACACACACACATAAAAAATGTGTTTTTCAAATCTGGTGAAAGGGATCTCTCTCATTGTAGCAAAATCCCTCAAATAAAATAATGGCTTCTTATGATTTTTGGTTGTTTAGCAGAAATCATCCACAGTGCAAACAAATAATTTTTCTTCATAATTCTACAGGTATATGAGCAAAATTACTATATATAAGCTTTCTGTCCAGAATGAAAACTTCATCAATGCAGAACATCAGGGTGTAGCACTGAATCCAATTTACAGCAACAAACATGAGGTCACTTCCATGGGTTTTTTCTGCCTCTCTATTTCAAGTGCACTCTTTTTGAATTTGTGGTGCATTAAACTACTTCCTACCTTTTTTAGTCATTCAACTTTGCTCCTGCTCTTTCCTGGAGCACTGATTGAACCTTTCTACCAGTCTGGGTTATTGACTCACATGCAGTTAGTGGTCTGACTTTCCAGTTGTTAAGCCGACATCCTGCAAATGGAGCTCATCTGCCTCGTCTCCGGCACATGCCCACACTAAAGTAAGATCACAGATAAGCAGAATAGCCTTGTCTTGTGATAAAGGCTTGTAAAGGGGAAAAAAAAAATCAGGTGAAGAGCAAGAGTAAATGGCCAGAAGTAAACCACTGTGTATGCAGAATATCAAGGGCACATAATATAACCAAATACATCAATGGTGTAATGAATTAATGAAATCAGACATGACCGGGGCCCCATGAAAGAATGCATTCAGTGCTGTGGGCTGAATGTTACTCCGCAGACAAACTCAGCTAGTTTAGAGTTGGGGTATGCCACCTGACAGAAGCTGATTTAGATGCGACTGAGGTTGGAGCAGAAGGCTGTTTAACTCTAGGGTCATTAACAGTCAGGAAAACCCTTCCTTCAGGTTTGAACATGGTGTCCTCCACCCAAGGAAGGCCAGTCAATAAGATATAAAGAGGATTGTATTGATGGACATAAGCTCCCTTGCTGCATCATCTCAGTTCCTGAATCAACAAGTTAGGCTGAGTAACAAGGCCAAATTCATTATAAACACTGATTGTTTTTAAACAGTGTAATGTTATACACATTATTTTATGCACAAGAATCACAATTATCAGCATCAGAATACTTTACTGATCCCGGAGGAAATTGTGTGCACACAGTTGCTCCATACCAGGTAAAGAAAATATAAGATAAAGATAAGTCTTAATAAGAAAAATTACAAATACCTATATATACAAATATACATACGGAAATCTAAATACATATGTACACACATGTATATGTAAGTCTAAAATTAAGAAGTTACTAATATCTATATAAACATATACAGAATGAATCCTGTCAGTGAGTAAAATGTACAGTATTATCAATATGATAAACAGTAGAAAATAAATGTAGTGCAAAATGCAAATGTTTAACAGTGGATATCGCTATGTTTGCTATGTGGAGGAGTTGTACAGTTTAATGGCCACAGGTAGGAATTGTTTCCTGTGTCGTTCAGTGGAGCATTTAGGTGGTATCAGTCTCACTGAACGTGCTCCTGTGACTGATCAGCAGGTTGTGAAGTGGGTGGGAGGTATTGTTCAATATAGTCTTCATTTTGGACAACATTCGCCACTCCTACAACACTGTCAGAGAGTCCAGCTCCATCCCCACAACGATTCTGGCCATGCGGATCAGTTTGTTTAGTTTGTTTGCTCCTGCAACCCTCAGCCTGCTGCCCCAGCATGCAACAGCATAGAGAATAGCGCTGGCCACAACAGGCTCATGAAACATCCTAAGCAGTGTTCGGCAGATGTTCAACGACCTTAGCCGCCTCAAAAAATAGAGACGGCTCTGGCCCTTCCTATAGAGTGCGGTAGTGGTCTTAACCCAGTCCAGTTTATTGTCAATATGAACTCCAAGGTATTTGTAATCCTCCACCATTTCCACATTGATGCTCTGGATGGAAATAGGGACCACCGGTGTTTTGGATCTCCTAAAAATCACAATCAGTTCCTTGGTCTTTGTCACATTAAGCTGAAGATGATTCTGCTCACACCATGTGACGAAGGAGTCCACAGCAGCCCGATATTCAGTCTCCTCACCTCCACTGATACATCTACAGCTGAGTCATCAAAAAACTTCTGAAGATGGCAGGTCTCTGTGCAGTAGCTGAAGTCAGTTGTGTAGAGGGTGAAGAGAAAAGGGTAGAGGACGGTCTCTTGTGGTGCTCCGGTGTTGCTGACCACCGTGTCCGACACGCAGTGCTGCAGGCGCACATACTGTGGTCTTCTTGTAAGGTAGTTCACAATCCAGGATACAAGAGAGGCATCCACCTGCATCGCTGTCAGCTTCTCATCCTGGAGGGTCAGTCTAATGGTATTGAATGCACCGGAAAAGTAAAAAACCATGACCCTCATTGTGCTCGCCAGCTGGTCCAGGTGGGTGTAGACACGGTTTAGCAGGTAGATGATGGCGTCCTTAACTCTGAGGCGAGGCTGGTAAGCGAACTGAAGGGGGTCCATATGTGGTCTAACCATGGGTCGGAGTTGATCCAGTATGAGTCTCTCG
>JBCNYH010000014.1:9033192-9043378 GCA_039654325.1 Tandanus tandanus
ACACACACACACACACACACACACACACACACACACACACACACACACACACACACACACACACACAAAAAAAAAAAACATCCTGAAAAGGCATATCAGTTTTTACAATAAGCATGTGGTCGTCAATGGCATCCAATATTTTAATCAATTCTGAGCTGTCCTTAGCTTAAATTTCTTGCAGTGATGTTGCTTAGTTTAATGATCAAAACCGAGGAGAATTATAGCTTTAATTTTTGTATACTGTAGCTCTTCCATGTTAATGCCAGTAATGCATGCTGAAAGTGGAAGAACCATAACAGGTAACTGGTATATTACCAGGTCAATCATAATGTAAAGGTATCTGCATGCTGTAGCCTCAATGACAGCAAGGCAATTTGTCTACCATACATAGCTGGCCCAGAGACAGCAGGGAACAGGAAAATCAAGGGTCAGGCACATGTTCGTTAAACATCCCTGAGTTCACAGTCCTGCAGAAGCCACCGATGCGGCTCGCTAAGAATTGCCTTAACCTGCCACTGATCACTGCAGCTGGTGACACACTAAGGGGAAACGTGAAGGAATAGAAAGAGGCATGCTGTGATGTGTCAATCCCCTAAGGCCAAAGATGTGATAGGGTACCAACCCGCAGATTGTCCTCATTCACACCACCTGATGCGCAAATCCAACTGGGAGGCTAATTATCAGTAGCAGCTAACCGGCTTCCTGGACCTGTACAATGGCTCATTTGACAGCTACACACATTCTTATCACCGAAAATTCTTTCAATGCAGCAGGTATAATTAATTGATAGTAAGAAAATAGAAGGGAAAGCAAAATTTGGTTGTTGAAGTGGAAGTTTATTTAGAACACCAGCTGCTATTAATTTAATTGGTAATGCACATAGAACTGCAAGATTTGCGCTGCAAAAGCGAAACATTCTATCTATCTAGCATTCTACAGTCGAAAATCTCAAGGGAGATGGCACTAGGAGAGCAGACATTGACACCATACCTACAATCCCTTTCACTAACACAACTTTTTTTTTATTTGTTTGATTAGCAGAACTAAAGGCTCCCTCTTTTAGATCACAGCCACACAACTGTCCAAAACACAAAGAACACATGGTGCTAACTAAGAGGCAAGCCGATGCTAATGAGGACCCACAGCTCAGCCGTGTTCATCAACTGCCTTTGAACTGCACTTTTTCTAGTCTTCAGCTATAACAGGCAATGAACTGCTAATTATTCTAAGAAAGACTTCAAGGCAAACTGCTCCAAACTCTGCCCTGTGCTTGGACAGACCACGTGAGGGTTTTGCATATGACATTCTGAAATAAAGCAAATTTATTTCAACATTTACATGTTTCAACTTAAAACCTGATACAAACCTACAATATAAGTTAGTGCCTTAATACATTTCTTTTTTGATAGAGCAAATATTTGCTCAAGTGTGTGCCTTAGGTTTCCATTTTCGGCTATTTAAAACACTCCATGTTCTAAAAGCACAATAAATTCAACTTAATAATAACCTAATGTTCAAATGCTTGTGCCATTCGGACTTTGTTCAGCATATACTGTAACAGAAGTTGTGCATTAGAATATAATATAATTAAACGCAGTTAATTAAATGTTTGCTCTCTGGTCAGGCTTTCACTGATGTGCCGGCTTGCCCCAGTTCCCACTGAAACCTCTACCTCAAGAAAAATTTTTAAAGCATTTGTTTTTATTTGCAAAGTGTTTGCTACTTTAAGAAAATTGGTCATGAAATTCAAAATATTCTGTCAATTCAATTGATTATTTGAATGAAAAGGATACCTTGTATGCCTTAATGCGCACATCAACAATATTTTTAACTAAATGAGTGTTTTCCTATTTGTCCAAATTGAAAGACGTGAGGCAGAGTCCATTACCAGATATGGAAAGGGGCCTAAGCTCTAGTGGCTGAATGGTGTTACATGGGGCGACCTTTTACTTCCTTTAATCAGCATAACACCTTTTTACCAAGTATATGGTGACCCTTAAGCAAGGCACCACCAGCGTTGACCATATTACATCCACTTTCCTACAAGTCACCAAAATTAAGTTGTCTATCTATTTACAAGTGCACATTCTACACATAATAAACACTGTGAGAAAGAAACATCCTCTTTTTCAATTCTGTCAAACTGAAATTGTGTCTATCACTTTTTCTCAGTCTCTGAAAGAGTAATGATGCTGGCTAAGATTTCCATGAGTTTTGTTCACAGCAAGGACTCAGTGCCAGCAGCTTAATAAAACACAGAATCCAATGTTTTCCCATATCACTCTTGTGGTGTTCTGCTACTATATTTTTTCTGCCAAACTCTGTGCTGATATATGGCAGCTACACTGTGTAGTCCTTTCTCACATTCCAAATACTGTATAACCAATTTTAAAAAATTAAGCTCACTCAAATAATATATAAAGTGTTAAAAAGTAAAAACATGCTGTGGCAACTACTAATGCAAATAAAATGAAACATTACATTTTAAAATTAACCAATTTTCTTTTTCTTTTTTTTTTTACCCTGGCTTTGCTTCTTCTCTTAAAATGTTTATCATTCTTTTGTTGTGACAGTTTTAGGTTTTTAAATTATTATACAGCCTCACAGCAAGAAGGTCCTGGGTTCGAGTTCCAGGCTTGGGTATTTCTCTGTGGAATATGCATGTTCTCCCTGTGCTTGCATTGGTTTCCTCCGAGTACTCCAGGTTTCCTCCCACACGCCAAAGACATGCATGTCAGGCTAATTGGCCCTATTTGTGAGTGCGAGCGTGGGGCAGTGGTGGCACAATGGTTAAGGCTCTGGGTACGTAATGTGGAGGTCAAGGGTTCAAAGCCCAGTACCAACAAGCTGCCGTTGTTGGGCCCTTGAGCATGGCCCCTAACCCTCAATAGCTCAGTTGTATATTTAAAACAATAATAATAAATAAAACAAATGACGTAAATTTAAATTGTGTGTGTGTGTGTTGCCCTCTGATGGTCTGGCGAGCTGTTCAGTTTTGGCAAATGAGTAACGACAAACTATTACACGTGAATTCAAATGAATAGATGATTCCCATATTCGTAGAAAACATGTACATGTATACCACATTAGCAGTTAGAATTAGTGTTAAGGTGCTACCTACTTCCAGACTGCAGAATTGTATGAAATTGATCAGACGATAACCCTCACTCTGTGCAGTCTTGTATGGATCAATAAAACACACCACTAAAATGGTGAAATCTGTACAAGACGATCTCAATGATATAATGCAGTCTCACTATATGTATCCTTTGGTACATGAACTAAACACACTGGGTGTGGATTAAACCAGAAATGAATGTCAGCTTGGTCTGTTCATAACTATACATTTTTAACTATATTTTAACACATATATATTTTTAACTATAGTTGTGCATCGTGTATTATCATGTTTGTACCTGGCTGCAGTGGTTTTCAAAGAATTTTGTTGGTTCTATTTCTGATTCTAATTTAAATCTCAGTGATGCTGAACAATCACTTAGTAAGGACAACTACACCGCTCATGGTAAGAAATGTGGTCCTTCTTTGTCACATGCGATTAATACATGTACAAGTTTTCAATTCGCATGAATTTTAAATGGTATCCACTGAGATTACACATGAATGTCTCCAATGCCTCCTATTTGTACATATATCCTATTAGAACAATACATCTGTTTGTTCCAAATAATATATTCATATTCAATTACTTCTCTGCATCAGCACTTATATTTACAGCATTTGGCAGACGCTCTTTTCCAGAGCAACTTACTATTATCATTTTTATACAACTCAGCAATTGGGGGTTAAGGGCCTTGCTCAAGGGCCCAACAGTGGTGATTGAACCTCTGACCTTCGGATCAGTAACCCATCGCTTTAACCACTAAGCCACCACTACCCCTAGCATCTATAACATTAGTATCCTAATGAACAAAACTAGAAGTCTGATAGTAAGAAGATAGATGTATATAGTAAGACTGTAAATCTGATGCCACACCAGAAGGTAATTATTATTTTCACTCCCTGGAAATTACACTTATTGTTCCAAAGAAACCCCATCAATAATGACAATAATAATCCAGACTTGCTAGCTGGCTGATATAATCATTCTATGTATAGTTTAGCTTACATTTAAATTTGTTGTTGGTTTACATTTTCTAAGTTACAGGATGCAAGCTAGAAGCTAACTGCATTTCTGTTAATGGTTCCTGTTAACACTGAAATCTAGGTGCAGCTACTGGATAGTGCCATCTGTGATAGAGAACTTGGGCCTAATTACATTTCACTCGTTTCATTTATTAGTTTACTGAACTGGAGCAATGCATATTGATCAAAATTTCAGCATCACACAGAAATGAAAATGTGCCAGCATTAGCATGATTGCTAAATTTAATGTGTAGTCCCCAGGTAAACACTCACAGAGGATTTGAAAAAAAAAACATAATTATAAAAGAACCATACTGGTATAATAAAACAAACCAGAGAACTACTAAAAAATACACAAAATCTGTAATAAATATGCAATGTGTAAATATCTATGTAAATATCTTTACTAATATTTCCATCATGGTAAATGATATGCTATGGTTTATTGGGTGGGCTACTGGATTTGTAGTTTTAATTTAGATTAAGCACTGGTGACTTTGAAAACATCTTTACTGAGGATTTAATGTTGTTTCAAACCCTGATTGCTTTCATGGAGTAAAAAGAGGCATGGAGTGATTTGAAACATTAATTCATTTTCTAAGTCGCTTAATCCTAATTAGGGTCGCGGGGCTGGCGCCCATCTCAGCCGACTCTGAGTGAAGGCAGGGTACACCCTGGACAGCTCACCAGGCCATCGCGGGGCCAACACACACAACCATTCACACTCACACCTAGGAGTGATTTGAAACAGCCAGTTAGCCTACTGTGCATGTTTGGGGTTTTTTTGGACTGTGGGAGGAAACCGAAGTACCCGAAGGAAGCCCACGCAAACACGGGGAGAACATGCAAACTCCACAAAGAAACGCCCAAGCTGAGAATCGAGCCCAGGCCTTCTTGCTGTGAGGCGGATGTGCTAACCACTACGCCACCGTGCTGCCCATGATTTGAAACAAATAAACCAAAAAACTATACATCATTATATGTTTAATATAATGATAGTGTTTCAAGCTTTGACATTACCATTTTTGGGTAATGACCAGATTGTTAAATCACATTAGACTGCTGGCAGGGTGCTTTTAGCAGCTGTTGAAATAGATGATCAACAGAACAATTTGTCATTTTTAGAAAGCTTATTACTCTCCACCCCCGATATGTTGATCTAACCAATTTGCCCTAATGACAAAGTGACACTGTGTAGGCTTTTGTGTGTGTGTGTGTGTGTGTGTGTGTGTGTGTGTGTGTGTGTGTGTGTGTGTGTGTGTGTGTGTGTGTAGCAAAGCTATTTTCGATTATGAATTAAAGCCAAGACAGGACTTGTTATGAAAGTCCTTGAATTTGATCCCCTTGTTTAGAGTAGCAGCCTGAGTGAATGTGGGAGTCGGTGTTACAAGCCAGGTCCATGAGGTGCTTCTTCAAAAACATGACATATTTATTGGTATATTTTTTTAGATACCACACTTTTATATTCCAGACTGCTCTCAGGCTTATTTTATACTGTTTTGCTTTTTGAGGGGCAGCTCTGTGCATGCACTATGGCCACATTTGATTCATTTCTGGCTATCAAATACCCACACAGGATGTTAACCACATTATGACGACATGGGCTATTGCTTTTTTAAGCAGGAAAGAAAGGAAAGAAAAAAATTACTTGTATATAAGTTATGTCGATGAGTACGAAGCAGGGTCCTTGAGGCTTTCTGCTGTTGAAATTTCATGACTTTTAATTACTTTTTAAAGCCTTGATTATAGAACTGTTAATGGTAACTGTCAGACAGTGTGTAGAAGTGTCTGTGACTCTGTTTGTCTATATCAGATTTTTTACACAATAGATTCGTCAAAACTTCACTGCACAAAAATCTAAAAGTGACGTCAATCACAAAAGACTCAAAATGCATGCATAAACTGTGGCCTAATATATGTGCATTATATCTCGTAGCCGAAATCACACATCACTAGTAGACAATTTTCATTTCATTTCATTTGCTGAACCTCTTAATTCTACTACGGTTGGGCAAACGTAGGGTACACCCTGAACAGCTCGCACACCATTGCAGGGAGAACACACACTCAACTATTTACACTCACACGTGCACCTGGGGCAATTTTTAACTGATAATTAGCCTCATGTGCATGTTTTTGGACTGTAAAACAAAACCAGAATACCCAGAGGAAACCCACACAAACACGGGTAAAACATGCCAACTCCACACAGGAACGTTCTTGCTGAGCTCAGGACTTGAACCCAGGACCATCTTGCTGTGAGGCGGACATGCTAACCACTAAGTCATCATGCCACCCCCTAAATGACAATTTCCAATGACATTAACAACTGTTAATGACATAAGCTTCAAGTTGAATGACTTTAAAGGCCCTTAAAAATTTATTTCTGAATTTCATGACCCTGTGAAAGTCCAAGTGCTAGCACAAAGCTAGGTTAACCTACATAGCAGCTAGCATATGCATAGCTGTCTAAAATGTAATACATGTCATATATATTTGCTACTGCGATGGCCTGGCGAGCTGTCCAGGGTGTACTCTGCCCTCGCCCAGAGTCGGCTGGGATGGGCGCCAGCCTCCCCGCGACCCTAATTAGGAATAAGCGGTTAAGAAAATGAATGAATGAATATATTTGCTATTAAACAAATAAAACAATAAAGTCAACATGTTTATTCTATTTTCGACTTTAAACTGAAATATAGTCATGTAAAAATGAAAGCAAAACCAATGGCTCTGTTATGGAAGGAGGGTGGAGGTGGAGGTGGGGGTGGGGGCATGGTTTTGCTTAACTTGTCCCTTTAGAGGGAAGACTGCAAATCAATACAGTTCCTCTGACTGATCACCTTAATCCTACACTGAAACATTTCTATTCAGATGGAGAGGTCTAGGATTCTAGGATGACAATGTTCCATCCACACAAGGGCTCACTGCATGATTTGATGAGGATACAAATGATCATAAATCATATGTTATGGCTTTTGCTCAAAGACAAAGGAGTGCCAAGGAGTACGGACTAGCACTGGCTCCCTCAGTGTCTCCACGATCAACAGATTCACTGCAAAAAAAAATCTCTATTTTTCATCTTGTGTGTGTGTGTCTGTGTGTGTGGTTTCAGGACTTTTTTTCAATAAGAAATAAATGTTCCCTGATAACATTGCAATGTGTTTCAGATCAATAAATATGAAATATACTGAGGCAAGTGGGCTATCATAATGTAGCCAGGCTTCTCTTGGTTTATCTTCTCTTTTTTTCTCCTTCTTCCTAAGTACACACCACAGGGCCATGTATAAAAACATGTACTGCTAAAACTACTGGCTTCCAATCTCCTATATTGTTTTTACTGCTAGTTCTGTTGCCTGATTGTTGAAGGAGACTTTTCTTACTGCTCCAAAAACACTTTTCAATAAATAAAACTCCTGTTAATGTAGTGAATAGACGAAGCACATCCTGGTGTTCACTGATTCTCAAAAGAGGACACAGATTGATCCAGTTTAATTTCATTAGCATTTCAGAAGTGGTTCTAGCTCAATCAAGGTCTCTTTTTCAAAAGTTTGAAGCACTTTATGCTGTTTTAAAAAATCAGACATTATTGTTACTAGCTGAACAAGTAGACAAGTTTTAATGTTTCTGACGTTCTGAGACAAGAGCAAATGTACCAAATGAATGATGCTTCAAATTCGGAAATTACAACATGAAAATATGTACCAGATCATAACATGGCATTACTACATTTTATTTGTGAGGTGCAAGTTCAAAGAGTTCATGGTGGTGTTGTGGTTGGCATGTCTGCCTCACAGCAAGAAGGTTCTGGGTTCAAGTTCCGGACTCAGGCGAGTCTGTGTGGAGTTTGCATGTTCTCACTGTGCTTGTGGGGTGTTCATCTGGGTACTGTTTCCTCCTACAGTCCAAAGACATGTACATTAGACTAATTGGCCGTTTCAAATTGCCCCAAAGTGTGAGTGTGAAGTGTGTGTCTGCCCTGTGACACTCTAGCAAACTGTTCAGGGTGTACCCCACCTTCTCCCGGTGTTGGCTGAGATAAGCAAAGAGAATATGAAGGCTGCAAGTAAAACATAACCTACCAAGAAAAGAGGAAGAAATGAGGTCTGGGTAAAGAAAGACTTGTCACAGATGATAAGGATTTCATAAAAAGAAGAAGTGATTAAGATGATAGAACAAACTACTTTATATGATGTGCTAATTAGAAGAAAAGAGAGTGGAGTGGTGGAAAGACAGCAACTAAGTAAGACGAATAAAACTGGAGGCGATTGGAACATGGACATGCAGGTGGGGAAAAGTTAAGAAAAAAGTACACTGTGAAAAATCCCGGTTTCATTTTGACTCATGTAGTCAAAGGGAACAACAAAGTCTAAATTATTAGCCCAGTGCTTCATATGCCAGATGAATCTTAGAACATGAACTGCAAAAACAATCTATCAGATATCTATCTATTATATAATATTTATCATTATGAGATTATTATAACTCCATACAGTATATGGCCTTTAAGGTTTTTTTCTCAATCCATTCATCCACCCATCCCCCTATCCATTAGCTATCCAGCATATCCATCAGGGTCGGAGGAGGTACTGCAGCCAATCCCAACTGACCTCGGGCAAGAGGCGGTGTACAACCTGAACCTGAACGGGTACTACTGCAGGGCAAACACAGAGACAAACAACCATTTACACTCACATTCATACCTATAGGTAATTTCATGTAGTCAAACTAATCTGTGCGTTTTTGGACTATGGAAGAATACCAGACAGAAACCCTCAAAAATCATGAAGAGAACATGCCCCATGTCCAGATCAGGTCATGATGCTCAGATCCAGAACCTTCTTGTTGTGAGGTGACAGTATTAACCACTGAACCATTGTGCTGCCCCCTTTTACTAGATATGGGTGGAGTTTGCATGTTCTCCCTGTGCTTGAGTGGGTTTCCTCAAGGTAATCTGGGTTCCTCCCACAGTCCAAAGACATGCACATAAGACTAATTGACTGTTCCAAATTGACCCTACGTGTGAGTGTGAATGGTTATGTGTGTTCCCCTGCAATGGTCTGCCAAGCTGTTCAGGATGTACCTTGCCTTTACCCAGTGCTGGCTGAGATAGGCACAAGCCTCCCTGCGACCATGGTACAATTAAGAGGTTCGGACTGAGATATTTTTTCTTTTTTTCAAATCTGCCTTATCCTTTATTAGGGGAGGCTGGAGCCTATACCAGTCGACTTTGAGCAAAGGCAGGGTACACCATGAACAGCTCACTAGACCAATACAGGGCTAGTACACACATACCCACACAACCACTCGGACTCACATTCACACCTAGGGGCAATTTGGAACAGCCACTTAGCCTGATGTGCATGACTTTGGACTGTGGTAGAAAACCAGAGTACCCAGAGAAAACAAACACAAACATGAGAAGAACAAGCAAACTCCCTACAGAAATGCGTTCGCCGGGCATGGGGCTCGACCCCAGGACTTTCTTTGCTAACTACTACCACCATGCCGCCCACTGTCCTGAAATAAATGCTGGAAATTAGTAAAGCAAAGCAAGCCAATTTCATACTTGAAATGAGAGAACACACTTAATCAACTTGCATAGAGAAATGTTAGCTGCATTCGCCTCTTTTCAAGATATTTTTACTTGCCAAGATTTCATTTTTTAGCAGTGCTTGGAGAAAAGTGTGCCATATGTGAAAAATGGGCCAGGGGAAAGGTGCTGTCTCCTGATCTAAGATTAATTCTGATTTTCAAATCGCTGAGAGCTCAGTGCTGTTGAATCCATAACAATGCACAGAACACAGCAGAACCCAAAATACACAAAACACAAATCACATCCACATGATCAAGGCCATAGTGAGTTAAGGAAAAATAAACTGGAATATCAATATCTTTTCCTGAGCTGAACAAATCCACACACATGAACAAATACAAATCGTCTGATATGCTAAATGTTCTCACAAGCAGTTTATATATATATATATATATATATATATATATATATATATATATATATATATATATATATAAAAAACAGTGCTCA
>JBCNYH010000014.1:9067460-9078965 GCA_039654325.1 Tandanus tandanus
TATTAATCATAATAATGTAATAAAAATTATTTATAATAACAATTTAAGCAACACAAGATTACAAAAACACAATTATGACAGATTGTATTTTATAATATTGATGAACTACAAAAAACAACAAAAGTTGCAATGTACTTTTCCACAAATGTGCTTTTTAATACTGACATACACAGATCAGTCATAACATTAAAATATTATGACCATTTGAGGGTGACGTGAATAGCACTGATTATTAGACACACCCACTGGATATGAGCCATTGCATGTTCTGATATCCTACTCTACTATTAGAATATCAGCACAAGTACTATGCGTACAGAGAAACAAAAATGGCAGTGCAAGGTGGCAAACCTACTTTACTTTTAATTTTAAATTTGAATAAAATAATAAAAATGCCATATGGCTGGATTTAATAAAACACTCTGTCTCGTCATACATAGCTGATGGCTGAGGCTATCAGGTCATATATGACCAGAACTCGTAACTTAATCATCTCATTACAGTGGCGCATGCCAAGAAGTGGGATGTATTAGGCAGAAAGTGAACAGTCAGTTCTCAAAGTTTAAAGGAGAAAATGAACAAGCATGAAAATAAGTAAGTATAAGGATTATCTGAGTGATTCTGATGAAGGCCATATTGTGGTGGTTAAACGACTGGGTCTATTCATCTTCAAAACGGCAGGTCTTGTGGGGTGTTTCTGGTATGCAGAGTTGCTGAACCTGTTTATGGTGGCTAAGATAGAAAGGTGTCAGAACACAATGCATTGCAGCTAACTGTTTATGGGGCCACCTAGCTGTCACCCAGTTTGGTGATATTAATGTTATGGCTGATCAGTGTGAATAAGGAATGGATGAGCCAAATTTGTGGCTTTGGCCAAGAAGTCTGGTATGGTTTTTTACTAAATGTGGCCAAAAACCACCTGCTTTAACATACCAAAACACCATAACTGATCGATTTTTATAAAGCCCCTTGGCAAAAGCACATGGGACATGCCTACTCACCTCTAACTACCTTTTAAACAAATGTTTAAACAATGTTCTTAGTCTTGTTAAGATGTAATGCTGTAGTTTCAATCCTGTGACTGGCCGATCCATCACACTCAGTGGATCATAGTGTTTGATTGATTTTTCAGTCAGACATTGGTGCACATATATAGATGGACAGTCTTTAAGATCCTGAAGATTAAAGTCCGAAAAAAATTGTACAACACGTTCTAGGCACAATGTCAGCCTAGAGTGGTGTGTAAGTGAAAAAGACCAATAATTACTTTTCATGAATACTTAGAAAACATGACAAAATCAAGTACTGCATGTTTATTGTCCACTTTTTTGCTGGACACCATTCATTTAAGCTGATTGTTTAAAGTGATTAAAAAGAGTTAATTTAATAATTAAAAGGAAATTAAACCCAAACATAAAAATGCATAATTTGTCTGTTTCTATTAAATCATGTTTCATGAACCTTTTTTTCATGTAGAGAATTTAAAAAAGACAAAAACAAAAAATCCCCACCAATTACTCTGTACACAGAGGGCACAGTCATATAATCATATCATGCCTCCGTCAGTAATATGGAACTAATTTGCATATGAATACATGGCATAGTATTCTTAATTTTATATGTATGAGCACACACTTGTTTTAATTGTAGAAGTGCCTACTTTTATTGTATTCAGAAGTTCACTGGTTCATATCTGATTTGTTAGAATAATATCTAAATACTGTTATATTTGCCATTACCTTGCCTTAAAATAAATTAAATGAATCCTATTCTCACAATTTCAAACTGGCTAGTGCAAATTATCAAATGGATTTTAGCAGAGTGCCGCTTCGAAAATGTAAGTTAAAACCACTAGATGATGAAAATATACATATGTTCATGTGTAACAGGAGTGCTTGGCAGGCTTGTTTTCATTTCACTTTAAAGTTACTTATCTTAATAAATTGGTTCTAAGCTGCCTTCGAAAAAAAGAGGTACATCCAGCAATAACTATCTAATTTTACAGGTTGCACACCTAGACAAATGTAACTTTGTAAAACTGATACTGTCATTTACTGGCCAGACTCGAAATGATGATCTAAGGAATTCAACACAAGGACTTCAGCATTCCAGGATGAAAGATGAAGAGTGCATAGAGTAGAATTTGACCTGTCTGATTATGATTTAAATGTGTGGGGTTAGTTAGAACAAGAGCTGAAACATCAAAATAAGCCCTTACACACTCTATCTGGATTATGCATCCAGTCAGTGGAAGAGTGAACTACTGTAAAATTGACAGAAAGACACTTGTAAAATTCTAAAAATGGACTGGCCCTATTAAGGCATAACTTACACAAAATACACTAATATGGAGCCCTCTGCTGCAGAACCTTTTTTTTTAAAGAGTGCATTGATGCACATGTTATTGTAGCATGAGTAACTCAGGCTGTCCTGCACTCTTAGTGGACCTCTCGGCCTGAAATTGGATGAGCAGATGTGGATGCACTGAAATTAAAATACGGACCCAACTGGAATTAAGGCATTGTGGGATGTTGGCAGTTAATTTAAGGCTAAACTCAGTTCAGTTGGCTCCACTATCACCATGATGGCAGTTAAAACCCAAGGTACTGATGAAGGTACTTGTAATGAATAACCAACATTAGCTTCTTCAACGTGAAGTAACTCATTTACAACAAGGTAATAATCATAGATAGATAGATAGATAGATAGAAAGAAAGATAGATAAGAACAGTGATGTTAGGAAGAGGGTATGAATACTAAACACTAAACATTTGAAAGTTTTAAACTGGACAACATGGTACCACGTCCACCTCACAGCAACAACATCCTGGGTTTGAGTCCTCGGGCATTTCTGTGTGGAGTTTGTTCTCCCTGTGTTTGCACGAGTTTCCTTCCACAGTCCAAAAACATACACATTAGGCCAATCAGCCATTTCACATTGCCCCTAGGTCTGAATGCGAGTGTGAATGGTTGTGTGTTTTGGCTCTGTGATGGATTGGCAAGCTGTTCAGAGTGTACTCCGCCTCCTTCCAGAGTCGGCTGAGATGAGCTCCGGCCTCCCCGCCAACCTCATACAATTAAGTGGTTCAGTAAATAAATGAAATGAATGAACGAACGAATCTTTAACCTATTCAGTAGTTCAATACCATGCATGGGAATCTAGAAAAACAGAAAAAGATACAAAATAGTATACCAGCACATATATCCAAATCCAGCATTTCCTCACAATCTGTTTTCCAATAGTGCTGCTGTGTATTTGAAATGAAGGTGTGCAGCCGTGCTCTTGGATAGAACACTATTTTTTCTCATTACTATTGTTTCCACTTTAGTGAGACATTAAGGTGAACCATATTTATACTCAAACTGAATGTACAGCTCTGGGCATTTACAGAGTCACAGTCTCACATTCAGACTGTAATGTACAACAAGAAGTCATGCTGAATAAATCCCATAGCCACATTAACTATCATAGTGTAAGCACTTTCAGGTAATTAAATAGTGCTGATGGCCACAATGACTCACTTTCAGCTATTTATATTATTCAACCCATGCAAGATTGTCCTTTCAGCCGATGAACTAAATCATTTAACCAACATTTATGGTGTTATACTGTCTCCATAACAACGTATCTTTATCAGTGAAAGTAGCTTCTGTTTAAATCATGATATTACAACCAGAAACGAATACAAATATTATTATAATATTATTATTATTATAATTCCGTGTGTCACAGTCTCCATACGTCTCCTCCTGGGTTCGGCACTCTTGAGCTGCAGGTTCAAATGGCAAAGATGCCTAAACTTACAGCTACACTACAGCATGCCTACACTTCCCAGATAGCGCCATGTAGTATTCATCCAATATGAGCCACACATGAAGGCACTTTAGCGGCTCATTAAAGGACTATATAAACGCTTGGCGCAGAGCAATGAACTGGTGTTTTTTCCTGTATGTATGCAACCTGTAGTCTCTCATGTTTCGTATACTAGTGCTTAGTTCTTTGGTTTAGTGTTACCAAAGTTTCTTGTGTCTTTGTTATGGATATGAATGGCTGTTTCCTTAATAAAAGGAGTTTCTGTTCTGCACCCTGGTGGCACGGTGGCATAGTGGCTAGCATGTCTGCCTTACAGCAAGAAGGTCCAGGGTTCGAGTCGCAGGCTCAAGTGTTTTCGTGTGGAGTTTGCATGTTCTTCATGCGCTTGTGTGGGTTTCCTCAGGGTACTATGTTCATCCCACAGTCCAAAAGACATGCTCATTAGGCTAACTGGCTGGACCAAATAGCCCCTAGGTGTGAGTGGTTGTGTGTGTTTGCCCTGTGATGGTCTGGCAAGCGGTTTAGGGTGTACCCCACCTTCGCCCAGTGTTGGCTGAGATGGGCTCCAGCCTCCCCGCACCCCTGGTAGGATTAAGCAGTGAGTGAGTGAGTGTTCTGAAGCCATGCATTCATTTATCCCTCCAGCCACATAGTGGCATGACACTGTCTATTCTGGAATCAGCCATTCATAAGTTGCAGAACTACAGTTAACTCTCAATTGCTACAACTTACTTTCACCTTACTTTCTGATGAAAATAAAAGAGATCATGTAATCCCTTCTTGGGTTTTAAAAATGTATTCTTTGATTTTAAAGCTCTGTCTTCCGTGCAAGTATTGCCTTTCCCTCAGTATCAGCTAAAGCAAAATTTTACATCGGTTTTTATTCTACATTCCAGGGAATCTTCAGTATATTGGGATACATAGCTATAGATTTTTTCATTACAATTAAAGACATTGCACAGCACTACGGAAAAGGGGGGAGTTAAACGTACTTCATGAATTAAATGTAATAACTTCAACCCACATTACATTTACAATGCAATTTAAATTGTTCATGAATTTTATTCTGTAGAGCTCTTGAACTCTCAAAAATGACTGGACAAAAGGTGTTGCTTTACATGAAAGCAACCTGCTGCAAGGTTCATAATAATGTGCTAATATTCAGCATCAATTTAATATGCTTCTGTTTCTATAGTAACAACTACTGATCCACATAAACTTTTTTATAGTTGCACTTGTTGTCACAGTATTCTGTGGGATTAGTTACTCTTTTTACACTTATAGGAGTCTCCACTGTTTTGTAACAGTCAGGTGTAAAGTCAGAATTTAATGACAAAGGCTTTTTTTGGGTTCTCAGAAACTACAAGAAAAAAAAAGAGAAAAGAAAAGCTGGCAGGAACAACTAATTATAGCTGTTATAACGCAAGTAAGAATTGAAGTTTCACAGACCATACACGATATAAGATGCACATATTAAAGATCATTGCTGTTCTTTAATACATTAAAAATGCTGTAGTATAAAAGTAATGGATGACACCTGAACTAATGAAAATATAAAAAGTCTAATATTCTGTACAGACAGGCATTTCAGATAACAGCTTCTAAAAACACTGCTTGTTTTGTGTGGAAACTTTTAAACCGACCCGTCTGACTTGATATAATGAGTCACTACAAACAAACTATTAATTTACTAACTGCCTCGTCGCTAGTGTCTGACTGGAGCCCTTTTAGATGCGAGACAGTAAACCACTTAGCTTCTCTTGAAGAAATTCAGCAGTTTCCTCCAGCTAACTGCACTGACACTCTTAACTCTGGGAAATGAGAAAGTGAATGAGATGGGATTACACAGCTAATGCGGGCAGATGAAGTAAGGTCGGGCCAAATCGCTCACTCAAGAAGGATTAGACTAGAATTTCTAAGGAATGTCTTCTCATCCTTTACAACATCAGGCCTTCATATCTACCTTTACAGTTCTTTGAGGTTGTTACCACATAATAAATAACACAATAAACAACAACTGCTGACATTGCTCTGTCCAGAAGTACACTGATCGTATTATTACTATTATTATTATTATTATTATTATTATTATTATTATTATTATCATGACAATCCATCAGGAGTCAATTCCAACTGACTTTGGGTGAGAGGCATGGTTACATCCAGAACAGGTCACCAGTCTATCACAGGACTAACACAAACACAAACAGTTGTTGACTGTCTTATTCACACCTGTGGCCAATTTAGAGTAGACAGTTGACCTAATCCACTTGTCTTTGGACTGTGGGAGGAAACCAGAGTACCCAAAGGAAACCCACACAAGCACAGTTAGATTCAAGCCCAGAATGCTCCTGAGGGGAAGTTACAGTGCTAACCACTGAGTCAGTGTGCCACCCTTAACAATAATGATAATAATAATAATAATAATAATAATAATAATAATAATAATACAAATAATAATAATAATAATAATAACAACAACATTAACCAATTAATTTTAAAAGTCACACAAAATTCATTTATTTAGTATTTTAAATTGAATTCTGATGCCTAAATGAAAAGTATGTGACTGGACAGGGAAAAAATGCCTGGTTGTGGTTTTACCATACTTATTTACAGCCCTAGGATTTGGCCTTAAAATGAAACAATAAAACTTATTGATGGGATAATTAACATATTGATGAGCATCTGTTCTAACTGGCTGGTTTGGAGCAGATGCTCATTGTTATACTTATGTTCACAAGCCGTGGTGCTCTCTGGGAAATGCAGTCTAAAAATGTGCTATAAAAGTGCTGCTCAGAATCACAGAAACCTGATAGCTAACTATGAAACCTTTAATTTAAGATGCCAGAATCATCCAAAACTGGATACAATCATAGCACAGATACATATACACAGTTACTCACCTCCACTTTCTGACAGAGAGCAGGATGGAGGTCTGTTCTGTGTAGTGAAAAACCAGACAGCTCTGTAGCATCAGAAGCAGCTTCAGTTAACCACGTCTGACTATGTATGTTTACACGGAGTTAGAAAAAATCCATTTATTGTGTTAGTCCAAATAAAACTGGACTTCCAAAATACATGTAAACATGATAGGCCAACTGAAACTGTACTAAATTGTACTAACACAGCTGGATAGGCTCAATAGTAGTCAAGCCTTTTACTGCCTGTAACAGTTCAACTGGAACCAAACTGGACTTGGAACTATGTGCATGCTCCTCAGTTCTGGCCACAGGCTTTGACCCAGAAATCACAAAAAAACAATAAATGTAAACAGAATAGAGTTGAAACAATTCTTGAAAAAAGCTGTTGAAACAGTACAATTCTAAGGGCAGAAAAAGAATGCAAAACAGAGTTTCATGTGACACACCTGCACAATACTGTGACAAAGAGACAGGCGGGCAGATGAACAGAGAGACATGGGAGAACCACTAAGTTCCACAAATCCCATAAACATGTGTTTAATTCATCTCAATGGGAAATTACAATGGAGCTACTGAGTAGAATAGTTTACACAATTTCCTCAAGGGATCAATAAAGTATTCTGGTATACCCTGAACAGCTCACCACACCATCACAAAGCAAACACACACACACACACACACACACACACAAAACCATTCACACTCACACCCAGGGGTAATCTGGAACAGCCAATTACCTTCATGTGCATGTCTTTGGACTGTGGGAGGAAACCAGAGTACCCAGAAAAAAACCCACGCGAGCAGGAGGAGCACATGCAAACTCCACACAGAAACACTCAAACCCAGGACCTTTTTGCTGTGAGGTGGACGTGCTAAAAACTAGGCCACCAGGCTACCCAGAAGAAATAACATATATACAAATTTTGGGGTGTGAAAGAGAGTTTAAGGTTCATGGTATGCCAGTTCTATAAAATAAACTCTCCTTTTTCTAACTATTGCAAGGTAAAAACAGTTTTCCTTTCTATGACACATTTAATACTATTCCTTATAGGATTTTTTTGTTTGCTTTATTTCTGATTTTAAAGCTCTCTATCTCTCAGCCAGATTTTACCGGTCCTATTAAGAGCAGATACCGCATAACCATTAATAAAAAAAACAACAGCACTTTCATGAACAAAGCCTATATTGTAATCTTGGCACATTCAATGCACCCACATAGGATGTGAGTTTATTACGCAATGGTGACTATCAGTTATGTGCGGTACATACAAAACCTCTTCAACAAGTCTATTGAGAAAAACAAGCAAACATCTTGATTCATGCAGTGTGAAGTACACAGTGAATTCATATTGTTCGATGCTGGTTCTTGTCTGAAGTATTGACTGAAGCTACTTTACAAAGCCCGCTGACTACAAGTGCAGACAATCAGGCTACATGTTGCATTAGGCACCATGCCTGCCCCATTCCCACACACTGGACAGCTTATAAAATGTATTGGCATTTTGTGACATGACATTTGAACTTATCAGTGCTAAAACAGCAAGTGCGCAATATTAAAAAATAAAATAAAATAAAAATAAATACATACTTAATGGCCATGTTATTGCATCAAAAATTATGACTATCAGTGTCTACAAAAATGCTATTGATTACCCCAGTGTGAGGAATTTTTATTTATTTATTTATTTATTAATTTTCAAGGACGACCCCTCAGTAGGGACGGCTGGTAGAAATGAGATAGCATGGCTTAGTTCCCCTGTCTATCAAAGTTCACAATACATCAATAAAAGCTTTAATTCTTGGCATCCACAGCAGGTTTCATATAAAGGCAAATTAATTCAGATGCTTGTGGATACAAGTTTAACAGCACCACCAACTGCTTTAAGAAAAATACACACAATGATGTGCTGATTTCTTTCTAACGCAAGCTGTAGATTTATGAAGCCTATTAGTGGAGGAAAATGTGTCTGGTGATTACACAGACTGAAACACTGCCTAGATTTGATATGGACTGATATCTATCAACTTTTCTTCCCAACACAGCATCGGCAGTGGGCATGTAACGATTCAACTAATTTATGATTTAATTCGATTCTTAATATTGAGTTCACAATTCAATTTTCCCACAATATTTTTGGGGAAAAAAGAGAAAGTTTTACTATAAAAAAAAAAACTTATATTTTCCTGTTATCCACTTAAATACTGCTTTTTCTTTTTTTTTCTTGTTTTTTTCTTTACAATCAAGAATTTTTATGAAAATGTTTACCGGGGAAGAAAAGCATAATAGCCTATTACCTAAAATATCCCATCTATTTAAAATGATAAAATAATAAGGAATCGGCCTTTTCTTAATAATTATGAACATTTGTGAAGGGATACGTCGTTTAACTTTGATAAAACTAGATTTCCTTTGAATATTTATATTCACATGCTTTATACTGAAAAGAGGAAAATATATTTGAAAAATCTTGTGCACTGTACGATTCTAAAGATTAATTACAAACGTTTAACAATAAACCAGCTCCTTCCAGCAAATTCAACCCAAAAGAATCACAATATCTTAGGGGGAAAAAATTAATTAACATAATTGATCACAAGATTGACATCTTACAGTCATTATATAGCCAGAGCTAATGTACAGATCTGATCTGGACTTCATTTCAGACAGACTATCACTGCTGGAAGTTGAACCTGATTTGAAAATCTTCTTTTTTTCCGACTTTTGTCTTCACTATCTACAAGTTATTGTCTTCCCCCTTCCCTATAAGTTTTACAAACTACAGAAAAATCCAGTGAGCAAATCTGACGACTGTTTTCTGTCTCCACTGATGTAAAAAATAAATAAAATAAAGATTTTAGAAGGCACGTGCACGCGGACGCGACTTGTCTTGCATGCTGCAGCCACACCTCACTTGTTATCGCATAACTTAGCACCAGCAGCAGATGCGTCAGTTTGGGTCCTAAAGGGATGTCAGCAACACATAGCCGCAACTCAAAGCTCTGATATCATTATCCAAACAAACAAACAAACAAAAACAAAAACAAACGAATTTCACTGAAACACTACAGGAGCATCTATCCGATAGGAGCCTTATGGAATGGGAATGTTAGACGGTCTTGCTGCCGCCGTGCACGCCAGCGGACCAATATAAGCACATTCCCCAGCAGATCCCACAGCAATCCCAGTTTGACTTTATTTTCGTTCACATGTCGCAGGTTCCTCGCTGGGAGCGATAATTAACCTGTCATGATGAATTAGCCATATTCCCTGGGAAAGAAAAACACGGCGCGAGCGCACAGCTCACTGATGCTTCAAACAAGAACACTAAGTGGATTTAACTTTGAGATTATAAATGCACACTGTCTGCATCATTAAAGCTGTCGGTTGGCCCTTTCCGCAGTGAAAACCCAACATAAATATACAAATAAACAGCTCAGAATTAACGGTGAATTTAAATAAACCAGGGTGCACTGGAAAAGAAGTCCCACATGAACATGAACGCATGGCGGGTTGATACATCTAAGTTTGAGTTCATCCAGCTGTGGAAGGGACTGAAATAAACATCTGGGGATGTTTGTGTGGACGTTCGTGGGGCATGGATGTGGGGAATGATCTAGATGCGTGCTTTACCTCTTTTATCCTGCACTTTAACAGTAATCTCCACTACAGGTTCAGTCTCCCGGTCCAGACCCCTGGAGATCACTAACTCCCCGCTCTCCCTGCTAACAGTAACCGGAGAGCTTTCCGCTTCGGGGTAAAGCAGCTCGAAAGTAGCCGACTGGAACCGGGCCGGGTTCAGGTTCATGATCACGGAGCCGATGGCTGCATCTTCGGACACACTCACGCTCACGGGCTCGCTGGGCTCCAGAACGGAGCGAGACTTCCTCAGGGGTCGGGAGGAGGGTGGGAACGCAGCCGGCCACTGCCGGGGACTGATCTCCACCTTCATATGGCGACCAGTGCGCGACGGCCACCCGCGGTCTCTCGCAAAGACGCTGAACTTAATTGGCGACGCGAGACCGAGGATGGAGTCCACGAGCAGAACTTCACCCGTTTTGGGCACCACGTAGAAGCTCCCGTTTCTCGGCAACGCGTAATAGATGAGCTCGGCGTTCTTGCCGCTATCCGTATCCTCCGCGACCACTTTATAAACTACTGACCTGAGCGCTGTGGCGTCGTCTAGAGTTATTTTGACGTCCGCGTAAAGAAAAGCGGGCTCGTGGTCATTCGTATCGAGCACGTCGACCCGTACAGACGCCACGCGCGCCACGACGCGCTCGGCCGAAGCGCAGCACAGGCCCACATCCAGCACGTACTCTGCGCGCTCTTCTCGGTCCAACACGCTGGCGGTTTTGAGCTGCACATGCCCGCGTCCGTGGTGCGCGAAAACCCGAAAGTCATCACTGCCGTCCCCAAGTAACTTCAGGCGCGCTCCCGAGCCAGAACACCAGCGCTGTCCGTCGATGCGCCTCGCCGGGATGCTGAGCCCGTTCACCCTGGAACCCGGCGGGGAGTTTTCAAACACGTGCCCGTGGAAAAACGGCGTCCTCTCGTCGGTCTTATTCCCCAACACAAAAGTCACGAAATAGGATATCAAAATAGCCCAAATCATGGTTTTGTTTTGTTGGTTTTTTTTTGGGTTTTTTTTGGGGGGGGGGGGGGGGGTCCGCGCCTCACCCTGCGGACCCAAAAAAAAGCACTTAAAATGTGGAACCCACTTCAAAAATCCCAGTTTGAAAGCACTCGTGGAACCCTTTCCGCCCGTC
>JBCNYH010000014.1:9089357-9099727 GCA_039654325.1 Tandanus tandanus
ATTTTGTGTTAAAAAATAAAAATAAAGAGATTTGAGAAGATTGAAAATTTAAAAACAAAGCTTTTCTTGTGGAAAACTTGATGCGGCCCAGCCTCACCCAGACTCTGCCTCCAGCGGCCCCAGGTAAATTGAGTTTGAGACCCCTGGTTGACAGCCTTCAGGACCCCATGGGGCTTCTTTTATTTTATGGTCGTACCATTTGGCTTGCCCCCAGCAACATAAAAACAGTGGTCTTAAGAATGCAAGCTTTCTGTTGAATTTTGTCTTTTACATTTGGTCAATTAGGGTGGCATGGTGGTGTAGTGCATCTGCCCCACAGCAAGAAGGTCCTGGGTTCAAGTCCTGGACTTGATGAGGGCTTTTCTGTGTAAAGTTTGCTTGTTCTTCCCATGCTTGTGTGGGTTTCCTTCGGGTACTCTGGTTTCCTCCCACATTAATTGCATTTTATGTATATATATATTTACTTCATTTATGACAGGATGCCTAATACATTTATTAAGTTAACTATGGATCTATGTTCGTAGGCTGACCATGATGCAATTGTTTAATTTGGCCAAATGAGGTTTATTTTTTAACCTCGTCTCCCCTGCGGTGTACCATCTTCCCTCAGTGTTGCAGCGCTTAGATCAACATGGCAGAGAAGCCCTCAAGTTTAATTCATTTTATTCATTTCATTCATTTCCTGAACCGCTTAATCCTAATTAGGGTCGCGGGGAGGCAGGCGCCCCTCTCAGCCGACTCTGGGCGAGGGCAGAGTACACCCTGGACAGCTTCAAGTTTAATTGCTCTGGCATAAATCCTTCCTGGTTAGCCTATGAACTATTTAGCTCAGTGTGTACCATGGTTACATTTATGCATACGTCATTAAAATTAGAATTTATTAGTAAAAATGGCCTTGACATCACTGAAGGTTTGTTACAGAGACTGCGTTTCTGAGGAGATTTTCTGTTTAAACTGTAGTCTCATGATCACTCTTGAAATAGATAGGAGACAAGATGGAAAGTGTATCAAAGAATGTAAGAAGGGGTGCCAGTGGAGTCCAAGACTCAACTCTTTACTGTTAAATCCCTTTAGTCTTTTCCTCTGTGGACTTCTTTTTCTCTTTTGTTTTGCTTGCCAGCTCTCTTGTAGACCTTTTCTCCCCACTGACCAAACGTGTGAGCTGTCTATATAAAACCTACTCCCATAATCCACCTGGCTTTTTAAGATGCTGATGATAGCCCAGCATTATTTCATTCTTTTGTTCCTTAGGTTTGGCAAAGATTATGGATTATGTATTGTACTCTGTATCCATATTGACCTATGCTCAACTTTCCAATTTTTTATTTACTTTTTTTCATAAAGTACTTAATCCCCCCTCCCCCCCCCTTTTTTTTTTTTTTTTTTAACCATATGGCGTGTGACTACAACTACAAATAAAGAATGGTCCTCAGATATTTTCATTCTAACCATTTTCATGGGTATTTGATTTGGACAAAATAATTATTCTTATTTTAAGGTTATAAGTACAGAAATAGCAACTATAGCAAGTTAATCAGTAACTGCTCTTTTTTGCTTGCACCCTTTCACACAAAGGTGCAGTGTTACACATGCTTATTTCTGAGAGAGTACTTACTGTAAAATGCTAATTTTATTTTTTGTTATCAATTATATTATAAGCCTACTTTTCTAATCATTGTAGACAACAAGCTTAAATGAAGGCAAAATAAATTACGTTCAGCTCTTTTATACATACTCTCTTGGCACTGTCAAAACTCAAACACACAATCTCCAGATGTCAGCTCTAAAACTGATATGAGCAGTAGTATGTCACATGTATGCAGCACAACTGATAAAACACTCTGTTTCTCAGTAATAGTTGGCACCAGTGTCTCCATCCTAAATGATAATTCTCATATTACACTTCACAAGGCTGCCTTAAACCTGTGTTGTCTTCTGTGCATTAGCCAGGACCTGGATATGGAGGGCAGCCCAGTCAACCCCCACAAAAGCTGTTACTGTATCATTTCTAGTCATTTTAGTCTCATTTCATTAGTTTCAGTAATCTACTAAAAGTGATCACTGCAAAACAACAACAACAACAACAAAAAAAACCAACAAATAAATAAAATAATAAACACAGCCTATGGATAGATATGTGGCATATGCAAAGATATGGCAGTGGAAAGATATATTCAACAGTGCTGAGAAAAATATTTTAAATCACTGCGCCTGCTGTGCTGGCCCACATGCTGAGTAAACTTTAGTTTTCTAATGAGGGTTCATGGAACCACATGAAGAACAAAACATACAGTGAAATTACTTCTGTTATGCATCCTAATAAAATATGTCTGTGTCAAAATATGGGAAACGTCCTATCTGTAAGTTTTTCATTAGTGGGAACAGGAAGTAATTTTTTCCCCTCATCCTACTGGAAATTAAATAATTATTATAATTTGAAGCATTGCTTTTTGGCTCATTACCCCTGGCTAACCGTGGCATTCAATAACGTTTGTTCTATTTCACTGGAAACTCATAAAATATTATATTGAAATGTGATCAAGTTTTACGCTTTTGCCCTTGGCTTCAGCTGTTTTTACCATAACAATTTGGCTTAGAGACATAAAACCTAATGAACAGGTCAGCTGCATTTGCATATGACGAGTGTTTATGTGTGTGGGTGTGTGTGTGGGTAGGCATGATTGTGAAGGGGGGGTGTTATTGTACAGGCAAGATGCCGGTTATCACACATAATTAGATAGTCTGGCAGTCGTGCCTGTCATCAACAGCACACGTTCTTTTTAATGAGGCTTATCTCCATGCACTTTCCCCCCACGTCTCTTATGTGTATCTCAGCCAAGACACTCCAGTGCATTGACGGTGCATAATCAGAACATAAATGTACCCATTATACTGAAATAAACCTCCTTTAAATGCCCTCTATGATGATACTTTACACTGAAGGGGGGAAAACGATGAAGATACAAGGTAAAATATTTCCCATGATGATATACAGCAGTGCTTGAAGATTGTGAACCCTTTAGAATTGTTTATATTTCTGCATAAATATGACTGAAAACATCATCCAATTAACACAAATCTAAAGAGTACAACACCTGGTTAAAAAAAAAAATACTTTAAACTAATTAAATCATTCATTCATTCATTTATTCATTCATTTTCTGAACCACTTAATCCTAATTAGGGTCACGGGAAGGCTGGTGCCTATATCAGTCGACTCTGGGCGAGGGCAGAGTACGCCCTGGACAGTTTGCCAGGCCATCGCAGCTAATTAAATCAAATTATTTTAATTTAATGGTTGTCGCAGTGAGTGAACCAGGTTGAACCAGAAGGTAACGTATTGGAGTCAGGATGAACCAGAAGGTAACGTGTTGACTTTCAGCTCTGTGTAATTTCCAGCACCTATTTATGTGTGTCCTTTTGTGTGCTTATAGGGAGAGGCTGTTAACCAGAAAGAGAGAACTGCAAGCAGTAATGTGGCTGTGTATCAATAATTATTATTATTATTTTTTTACATACAGTATTAATCCCGCAAGGGAAATTATTGCCTCTGCATTTAACCCATCCAAAGAGAGCACACACACACTCGGAGCAGTGGGCTGCCCAGAGAGCAGCTGGGGGTTTGGCGCCTTGCTCAAGGGCACTTCAGCCATGAAGGTGGAGGAAGGGAAGGTGCAGATCACTCCCCCACCACCACACATTTTTCCTGCTGGTTTGGGAATTGAATCAGCAACCTTTTGATCCCAAATCCACTTCTCTAACCATTAGGCTATGGCTGCCCCCAAAATTCAGTGAATTCTTAAATTATTGGTTGTGTCTTAAAGTGAGACAATAACAGAATAAAAGGCAACTGAAAAGTGCCCAAGCTGAGCTAAGTAAAAGTGAATAAACAGAGGGAAGTGTTTGCCTGTCTTAAAGTCTTCAGTATCCCATTCCTGAGATCTGATACCCTGGTGCCGAAACCCAGGATACTAGAGAAAGCTGCAGGAATGGAATCTGCAAAGCTTGGCAACCTCATTCATGCCATAACCAGGATCTTTTAGATCCAGGACCAGACAATGGCACCCTTGGAGGAGAAATAGGTGCAGTGCTTTCAGGCACTGTTCCTAGCATAGCAGGAGGACAGATGGGTGGTCCGGGACCTGCTCCAATAATCCAGTGCTGCTGCTGACTACCTGACTGTAGTGGGTTTTCCCAAGGCCACTCCCACGAAGATAGGGCCTCAGGATGTCATCAAGGCTTTCCTCAAACTTTTCGAGCAGGCGGCAGATGCAGGGGTCTGCAGAACCCGATGCGTGGCATAAAAATTGCCGTTGACCAACGGCCTGATCTATGCAGAGCTAAAGCAGGTTGTCCTTCATTGGCTCTTGAAGTTTGTCTACTGATGTGAAGTGGCTACTGATGATGGAGGTATGTGGACCCTAAGAGGTGTTCAATCTGGTGATGCTGAAGTAATTTGTCACCAGATTGCTGATGGTAACTGTGGAGTGGGCCATTGTTTGACAATGCTGAAGGTGTGATCAAACACACTAATGACTATTTGGGTACGTTTCCAGATGCAGACACGCATTCTGCCCCTTTGTTTTATCTCCCTCTCATCCCCAGCATTCCACTCTGGTTCTTTTCCCTCCCCTGTCCTTGCACCCTGGAAACAGAGGTCAGTTCACTCAATTCCCACTCACAGTTCCCCAGTGTATCTCCTCCATCCCTTTGCAATCTGTTCCTGAACAATATCAAGCTCCCTATCTTTCTTTACAAGTGAAGCCTTCCATGCTCCCTGGGACTGTGAGAAAAAAGCCAGACTGTTCCAGGATCAGTGTCACCACATGGAAATGGCCATGCTCATCAGCATTTTGGACACTCTGCGAATCTCCCTCGATCGAGCAGGAACGTACAGAAAGGCATTATATATACAACGAAGTAGAGTACTGTCACTTACATAGTATATATCCACCGGAAAACTCCTGATACTCCATGGGGGATTCAGATGGGGATTCAGGAGGAGTCGCAGTATTTAATAACGCAAGGCGAACAAAACTATAGACACACCTCACCTCCATTTCCCATATGGCTTGGCGGACAAAACGTAAGCATTGGCAATGAGCCTCATGTACAGGAGGTTTATCGGCTTGCTAGTGGACTATATAAACGCACTGAAAGCTTGACACCATGAGGAGCGATCAAGCGCTTCATCCTTTGTTTGAGTAAACTCCGATAATCTGAGTATCACCCAGTTTTCCTGTGTGTTTAATTTCTTGTGCTTAGCGTTATGCCTTTTTCGGTTTTGGGTTTACCATGTTCTTATGTCTGTAATATGGATATGAATAAAGGAAGTTTCTGTTTTGTGACCTTCACTCCCACCAAACTGTGGCATGAAAGTTAATATATATTTCTGTTTTATATTGCAATCTATTTTTCTATATTTGATATTTTTGATTAAATATTTTGCACAATTGATTAGTACTTGGGCAGCACAGTGGCGTAGTAGTTAGCACATCCGCCTCACAGTGAGAAGTTCCTGGGTTTGAGTCCCAGGCTCAGGTGTTTCTGTGTGGAATTTGCATGTTCTACCTGTGTTTGCGTGGGTTTCCTCCAGGAACTCCAATTTCTTCCTACAGTCCAAATACATGCACATTAGGCTAATTGTTTGAATTTGCCCATAGGTTTGAGTGTGAATGTTTGTGTTAGTGTTGGCCCTGCGATGGTGTGGTCAGCTGTTGAGGATGTAACCCACCTTGGCCCAGTTTTGGCTGAAAAAGGCTCCATTCTTCCCACGACCCTAATAGGATTAAATGGCTTGACAAGTGAGTGAGTGACTGATTTGTACTTATAAAGATTGATCAGTGTACATATAATAAAAGCATTACAGTATGAAATGTTACAATTTTTAACCCTTTATTGGAATTTTATTAGGAATTATTATGGTCTATAAAATGTTTCCAAGAAACCAGCTATTTGGTTTTAATATTTATAGAAATCTGGATATAAATAAGAAGTCCTAAACCAACTTATCCATAGATCCCTTTATCAAGTTATTATGCTACTTTTAATAGTTGTGTGGCATGCAAAGCTAAATAAGCACGAGAGAAAGGCACTCACACACACACACACAGTGGGGTGGAAAGAGAGACGGGGAGAGAGAGAGAGAGAGAGAGACAGAGAGAGAACAGGAGAAAGGATTAAAGCCTTTCAGTTCTATGCTTTCTGTATCGCCAATAATTCTTGATCTAGGTCAAGGATCCACCCTCCTGAGGTGGGGAGGTCATGTTTTTGAAGCCACTGAAGTGGAAAGTGAAAGAGGTCAGGCTCAAGCTGCTTATGGTACCAGTGATTTCCTTTTTTGGCCAGACAGAAAACAACCAGGATTAAAAGTTCAAGGTCGGTGTCTGGTGAAAGTGCAACTTTATGTTCTAAAGCTGGAGCTTTACTGATCATTAAAGGATTGATGAATGGTCTCAGTGGGTGTTATATTAATCCTCTTGCAGTCTTCCCTAAACCCTGAAGAATAGGCCGCTCAGAAACACATGTCCAATTATAAGACCTTCCTCCTACTGTGGTGTTTTTATTATTATCATTATAATAATAATAATAATAATAATAATAATAATAATAATTATTATTATTATTATTATTTGGCTTTTTTAACTTTTTTATTTTATTTGTATTTATTTTATTTTATTTTATTTTATTATTTTTATAACGATGAAACACCGAGAAACAGCAAAAACAAGTTTACTGGAATTTTACAATGAAGTGATGCAGCAATTCCACACAAAACAGCTTAGGTGGATAAGAAGAGTAAATTATGTATATTCAGTGTAAAAGCATTATAAAATGAAACCATTAATTTCAGTGGCTATAATGAACAGAATAACAAAGAAAGTGTACATGTATATAGTTCTAAACAACACAACCACAGACATTTGTCTAATAAAAAAATAAATAAAACAGTGTTAGAGATGTAAAGGAAACTCCATGCCTGAAGGGTCACAGTGCCTTTTCATTCTTCTTCTGCATCTGGCTGAATTTACAAGAAGATTTATAATTAGCTGGTGAGATGAAATGTGTATTAAATCACTACACGCTGTGGTAGTCCTGGAGGTTGTACAACTCTGTTCAAAATAGCGCATAGAGAGTATTCTACACTATGTTTTTTTCTTTGACATAGATTCTCAAGTGGCAGTTTGGTTGTGGATCATTTAGAAAAATGTGACAGTGAGAGCACTGAGCTTGATTTAGGCGAGGCTCAAGATTGCTTGGAAACTTTTCATGTATTAATGGAATTTCTTTGCATACATTTTTTACATATTTATTCATTCATTTGCCAAACCGCTTAAACCTATTAGGGTTGCGGGGAGGCTGGAACTTATCTCAGCCGACTCTGGGTGAAGGCGGGGTACACCCTGAACTCCTCGCCTGCCCATTGCAGGACAACACACATGACCTTTCACACACTCTCAAGGGTCAATTTGAAACAGCCAATTAGCCTAATGGGCTTAGTAACCAGAGGAAACCCATGCAAGCACAAGGAGAACAAGGAGCCGGGAATCACACCCAGGACCTTCTTGTTATGAGTTGGATGTTCTAACCACTATGCCACCGAGCTGTCCTACTGAACATAAATAGTACAATATTTAACATACTGCTTATAAGTGGAGCTTCCCATAAGATCTTTATTTTATAAGTTGTAATTCTATTTTCCATTTAAAATTAATTATTGTGCTGATGTTTTTTATGTAGCGGCATGGTGGTGTGGTGGTTAGCATGTCTTTCTCACAGCAAGAAGGTCCTGGGTATGAGGCCACGTCGTGAGCCTAGTAGGAATAAGTGGTTTGGCAAATGAGTAAGTGCGTGAGAAAGTGTTTTTTATGTTTTCTGGAACAATCGTTGGAAGCATTGAACAACTCCATTTGTTTTCCCAAAAATACTCTGTATTTTTCTGTAAATGCTATGCTACTAATATAAGATTGATATAAAAGCTGCAAGGGCAGTTCAGCATGTTTCATTTTTTGCACAAAAATTCTCAGTCAATGGTTTGGGAAGAAATAAGTATTTAACCTATAGAATATATTTCACGACTAGAGACACTATAGTTATGAAGCAAAATATTTTACTTTAGAGTGGTTCTCAATTTTTAAACAGCATTTTTCTGGTTTGCGGACACCCACGACTAAAGCACGGACACAAAGCATGAGAGCCTCTGATGTTACAAAGAGAAGTATGTATGGACAGAAGTATGTATGGACGGACGGTCATATGAGCCATAAAAAAAAAATCAGTGATATGCAGTACCATACTCTCTAAAGTATGGAGCTTAGCTATAAACATTAATTCAATATAGGGTACAGACTGAAAAACAAACAAACAAACAAACAAACAAACAAACAAACAAATAAATAAATGGTGCTTCTGACTGGATCAACAAAAAAAGTAGTTACCCCATCACTGAGATGTCAGGTGTTCAAATAATGACAATGATATACAGTAGCCATCTGTTGCCAGATACTAAGGGATCAATACCAGTCATGGGTCTGTCCCTCTGTGTGAGATGAATAGCATACTGTTCCTGCAGTCATCAAAGTGGCACGAGCAAATTGTTGGTATTTGTGAGGAGAGGTGTGCTGAATAGGACAAATAGTGCTTTCCTCTGTTGTTTGCTAATCTACCCTTCGTGTGTGCATTTCTGTGTGTGTCTTGTCTTGTCTAATGTCAGCCTTACAGAGTTGTAGCAGATTTTTTACAGGGTATGTTGCCAGGTCTTTTTCCTAAGCCACAGCACCTGGTATTCCCAGGCAGTCTTCCATCCGGGTACTAACCAGGCATGACTCTACTTAGCTCCTGAGATCAGACAGGATCGGGCATTCACAGGGTGACTTAAGGGCCCATGTGTGTGTATATAAATGAGGTAAAAATGTAAGTCGCTATAGATAATGGTGTCTGCCAAATGGCATAAATGTAAATGTAAATTTATGCAATGTCACAACTTTTATTTTAGCCCAGAGTTGTATTAATGTTTCACCAAGATCTTGTGTTAAGGATGGGAACATCAAACTAACACAAAAAAAAATAAAAATAAATAAATGAAAATCTTCTCCAACACATTCCAGAGATTCTCAGTGTGATTAAGGTTAACTCTGTGTTGCCAATTCATGTTCCTCATATTCCCTGAACTACTCATTTAATATCCAAATTTTATATCTGTGCCAGGTTGATGGGATAACCTGGACATTCAGTACATTCAAGCCATCAGCTGGCTTCATTTTATTGCCACATAATGTTGCTGAGCCTTGACCTGTCCAACTGAAACAGATCATAATGCTGCCTTGTACACCAACATACTGTAACACTGGCTTGTATAGTGACCATTTTGCATGATGGGCAAATCGCTTCGTGCACTTTCCTTCTCACCCTGACATGCCTATTGCTCTGGAATAGGGAAAATCTGAACCCAGATCATATGATCTTTTTCCATTGATCCAGAGTCTGATCTTTGTGCTCCTTAGCAAACTGAAGTCTTTCATTTCAGATACTTTCACTAAGAAGTGGATTTATTTGGTCATATTCCTGTACGTTCTCTTCACATTGTGTGTGGAAATACCCTGACTGTGTTTACACATGTTTAAACATATTAAACATGTACCTTAACATTAAACATATTAAACATATACTGTACACACTGGACAGCTCGCCTGGCCATCACAGGGCGATAAAAAACATGTTGCCAGCTAAAACATCTTTTTTACTGCAGCAATTTTCCAATCAAAGGCTCTTGCCTAATTGTCATTTGAATCCACAGTGTAACTTTTTTTGTAGGGCAGTGTATAATAGGGGAGAACTGGCTAGTGAGCATAAGCGGGAAGGCTTTTTATATACATTTGAAATAAAGAACATATTAAACCATCTAATTTTATTTTCTTCTCACAGCGTGTCCTGTGTCCAAGTCTTGATCTCGGCGATGGTTTTTCTGTGTGGAGTTTGCATGTTTTTCCTGCGCTTGTATGGGTTTCCTCTGGACTGAATGAATAAGTGTATTTAGATACAACTCTACTTCAGCTGAAGCAAAAAGGGAAAAAAAGGTTTTCTGGTGAAAATGTTTTCCGGTGTCCTCTCCCCCGAAATATGCAGAATGTTATGTAAACATTGTATGTAAAAAAAAAAGTAAAAATGATAAATAAAACATTTTTATTACTTAGAAGAAAAATCTGATGCAAGTTCTATTGCCAGAGAGAAATGCACAAGTGATTGGTAATATCTCTCTCATAGCTCTCATAAAACTACTACTGAATCAAGAACTCATTCATTCATTTTCTGAACCGCTTAATCCTAATTAGGGTCGCGGGGAGGCTGGCACCCATCTCAGCCGACTCTGG
>JBCNYH010000014.1:9136091-9146883 GCA_039654325.1 Tandanus tandanus
CCTTATACACATAAACCTCCCCTTGGAAAAGCAAATTTGTTCGGCACAACACAGCAACCAGACTGCCATTTGGCTTGTTATGATGCTGGACAGGACAGGTTTAAAAAAAAAAAAAAAAAAAAAAAAAAGATGGAATAATTGTCAGTATTAAACCCCCAAATATAAACATCTTATGAAACTTAGCATTCCTTCTGATTTTCTTGTGTAGTATCCTCAAATTTAAAACCACAGTAAAACCAATGGGAACTTATACATTTCCTGTCATAATAATTATCCATTAAATACAAACAAGTTTAATTGCAAGCTTGGCAAGTTTCTATCAGATGTCAGACTGTTAGCAACAGCATTACTACACCCTACTGGTGCAATACAATCTACTGATGATGTCCATCTTTAAGATGCTGATCAACAGAAGGCTGATTCTTCATTTAGATTTGAAACAGATAGAAACCTGAAACATCACCAAATCTTCGTCCACGACACATGGGTACAGACAACAATTTTGTTAAGATATCATAATTATGCATGTTATGGTATAATACCGAACACTCTCTTGACCTACAATATTAAATTGAAGGCCACAGTAATAGCCTCATATAAATCAAAATGTATTCTGTGATGTTCTATGATGTTCTAGATGTCACCATAATAATCTTTGACCATGAAAACATGGGTATATGTAACAATTTTGTTAACATATCATAATTTCTTGCAAAGATATTGATGAAAATAGGTATTAGGGTAATGGCGGCACAAAAATGGCCGCCATATTTGTCATAGGGCTTTGTTTTCATGATTTTATATTTGAAATACATCAGGCAGAGTTGGTCTAGGCTCGGTTTAGCTTATATATCCCAACATTTTACCCACATGCTCACAAAGTGTGAAATATCATTATTTTGCTATATTTGACCTTTGTGACCTTGAAAATGACCTTCAAACTCAAAATCAAGGGTGGTATCTGGTCACGAAATCTGTTTATTGAATCTGATACAAAGTACTAATTTTGAATCTCATGCAGCAAGACAAAACCCTAAGCACACAAGTCAGCCAATGAATGGCAAAAAATATTTCATGTCCTGACACAAATTCAAAAGAAATAGTGTGTGAGCAGTTCATGCAAGAAAACCCACCAATATCACAGGGTTGATGTTGTTCTGTACAGAAGAATAGGCTAAAATTGCTCCAAACAGATATGTACAGCTGATCAACAGTTCCCTGAAACATTTGTTAAGTTCTTGCTGCACAGGTGGGTCGAAAATCAACGGTTCACATACTTTTGCTACTCACATATATGTAATAGATAATTTTTCAGTAAAACAACGATCATGTATAATGTTTGGGTAATTGATAACCCCTTGTCAATGTTTACAAGTCTGATGTTTTAGGTCCTCTTTTGTGAAGAAAAAAACCTTTAAGCACCTCTGTACTCTGCATTGTGATGTTTGAAGATCTGTCAAGCACAAAAGATGCCAAAGACCTTTCACAACTTGCCAAACAGAGAATGTGGTTTATGAAGCAAAATCAGGATGCCAACTTGCACACTTGGCAAACAAGTGAAATAAGATTTTTAAATATCCTAGTACCCTTTGACATTTAAATGTGTGGAATATGAGTGTCCAAGTCGATGACTGAAGTGTCTGAAGGAGTGTGATAGCTTCCTTTGAGAACCAGACCTAATGCACTGTAGGAGACAAATAACAGTGGAGCTATCCATCTCTCCTACAGCTTCCTTTCTATAGTGCCAATTTCTCTTCACTATCTCTTGCACAAATCCCACACTTAAATCTCCAGAGAAATATTTACACACAATGTTATTTTTTTAATATTAAAACTGATCACTGCTACGTCACTGTAGAAAATTAGCTTTGGATTTCTGCATGCACCTAATAATCGAATGACCACCACTAATAAACCACAGACAGAACTGGGGATCGATATTATTCATCTATCGCAAATGCCAAAGCTCCCAGTGATGAAGTGCAATAAAAGAGTGATCATAAACATGAAATATTTATGAGTACCAAAGGAAAGTGAATTTCCTATATCTAGTGGACAGCCTCCGAATCCCAAGAATGCACCATTTCTCTCTCTTTTTTTTTTTTCTATTTATGGAAATTTCTTTTAGGTCTCCTTCATTTTCCCCTTTCACTGTCCAGTATTGCCTGAAAGAGGAAAAGTTCCCCTTTGAATCATTGGGTCTACTCAAGGTTTCTTCATATCCCCTGCCACCATTACCCTTTAAATTGTTCAGTAGTAATTTAGGACAATGTGAAAATGTGTTTTATAGGGGAAAAATTATTAAACCTGGCCATAAAGTTTGATATATATTCAAATTTTCTGTTGTAAAAATCACTACCCAATTTCAACCTTTAGTTCAGTTCAGATGTGATGTCACAGGGGTGGAAAAAGTACTTGATTGAAAGCATAGTCAACATTACAGAATCTTACTTTATTACAGTAAGTGGATTTGCCAAAGATTTACTCATTGCTACTTTAAATGTGCTCAAGAATTTAAAAAAGTAAAACAAATATTTCAGGGTGGCACGGTGTTGCAGTGGTTAACACATTTGCCTCATAACAAAAATGTCCTGGGTTTGATTCCCAAATACAAATTAATATTGTATTTATGGGGTAATCACACTAGAGGTGCAATAGCAAAGCGACTGACGTGAATGTATATTTTGTGATTTTATTGCGAATTTTGAAATTCGCATCAAGATGTTTTGTGACTCCACATGCAAACAAATATTTTGCGGCTTAAATACGTATATCGCGTGAAAGTTGCAAGAAGGTAGTGGGACTGATTTGTGAGTTATTTGGATTGGTTTGCGAATGTTTAGCAAAAAACAAGTAAATCTCCTATTATATCTCAGTCACGTTTGATTGCTTTTTATTCTCAAACCATTCGTTTTGTATTCACGCGTTATTAGTGTAAACAAAATGCCAATAAATTCAAATAATCACAAAATATAGGGAATATCGCGGATGCCAGCAAATGCCAAACTTTCCACATGGAAGACTCCAACTTGTCACGTTTCCTTGCGAACAAAAAACAAATAATTGTGTGAACTGTTTGAGAAGAGTTTGAGACTACTCCACATCAGAGCCTCGTTTTTTCGACATTCGCGAAAATTTCAAATGTTTGAAATATTTTGCAATGAGCTCCCAAACCATACGACCAAAATGCGATGCCGCGAATGTTAATGTAAGAAAATTTGAGAACATTTTGAGAATGAAAAATGCCAGCTGTGAATTGCCATTCGTGTCAGTCGCTTTTCTAGCTAGTGTGACTACCACCTTACTGAAAATATAGCCAAGGGGAAGCAGGTAGATGATAGAGCCCTGGGGCACACCTGGAGTAACTAGAGATGGGTTGGATTTGAAGGGTTTGAGCTGTATGAACCGATTGGCTATTCCAAAATGACCCTAGGTGTAAATGGTTGTGTGTGTGTTGCCCTGCAATGGTCTGGCAAGCTGTTCAGGGTGTACCCTGCCCTTGTCCCGTTTCGGCTGAGATAGACTTCAGCCTTCAAACCCGAGTAGGATTAAGCAGTTTGGTAAATGAGTGAATGAGTGAGTGAAAAGATAAATGTTTCCATCCCTTTACAATGATAATAATAACATAATATCATAATGTTTTGCCTGATGGAAGTTTTGACAGAATTTTTGAATTTTAAAAAAATAATAATAATCTCTCTAAGTGTCCTAGTCTTTTTCATGAATAATGCTACACGGTTATCAATCAATTAAAGCTGGGGTTGGTAAATTTTAGCTCTATGTACAGTACAAATTGTTATACTGTATTGGTTTAAATTGTCTTCTACACCCTGACAGTAATCAATAACTTTTGAGATTTGAAAAGGGCATTTGTGGCCACCAAACATCCAAATCAAATGTTCCTGTACCTCCCTTATTGTTTGTGACCCTACTGTGCATGAGCGTGCAGTGAGAGCACATATGTAAAGACCAATATAGGTAGAATTCGACTTGCTGAATAGCCAGTTATGTTACTTACAGAAATTAATGATTGTTTTTTCTTAACGTTGTTAGCAAATAAAACATCATGATTTATTTAAATAAAGCCAGTTAATACCAATTGAGTGAAAATAAGATTAAGATTTGTATTTCATTCCTGAAATAATACTTTACTATAGTAAATGATTACAGAAACTTAAGAAACTTCCATTTTAGTGGCAGACCAGAGTCTATCACATGAACTCTAAAACCAAGTCAACAAATACTGAAAGAAAATTATACAGCATACAGGCAGTAGTGGTCCATCTTTGGGAGGTGGAGAAAACCAGAGAACCTAGTGAAACCCACGTGGACAAGGGGGAACGTGCAAAATTCCTCAGATATAATGGTTGCACATGCTCTCTGGGTGTATACAGTGACCGGTGCTCCAAACTGAAGCTTAAATCTCATTTTATAATGACTTATAAAATAAGACTTTTTCAGAAAAGCATCAGCTATAATCTTTTATCCTTTGATGGTGCATGTAAAATTAAATAGAACCCAGACCACAGTTTCTTTTATCAGTGGTCAGAGGAGTTAATTTTTTCTGAACAATCATTATTGGTGTTACTGTGGAAAAAGTTCAATCTTATTCCACACATATAATAACTATCTCTGATCCTATTTCTGCATTTATTATGGTCTAAAATGTAACTAATTCTCAAATCTCAGACATTTAAGCTTGAAATTATGAGACAGAGGTTCAGCTCAGCATGCAAGAACCCTATCATTCTCCTTCTTTTATAGTTCCCCTTTACCCGAGGCATACCTCCATACACTTGCATGCACTTTGATCTGACATCTCTGAACTCCCACTTTTCCAGTCTAATTTCGTAATCTTTTTTATTCGCTTCCCCAAAGTGCAAACACAGATTTGCATCTGTTACTGAAATGTGTTTAGATATTTTTCACTTGTTGTTGCCTTAAAGTTGATTAAATGCTCCGCTTCTGCAACAAGACAAGCTGGCACACCATCATAAAAAAAGAACTACACTGAGAGCACTTTTGACAGCACACGTTCAGTTGTTTCCAGTTCTTAAGATTCCCAGGTCTTCTAGCACCATCATATCATTTAGAGAAATTAAAATAGCACAAGAGAACCAGCACTGCCAGGTCCTGCAACTGATAAGAACCTGTGAACATTTGAGAATATTGCTCTTGGCATAAGCAAAGCTTATTTTAATCAATTTCACACACTTGCATGTCACTGACTTCCCTCACAACATTTTATTTGTTTTAAAACAAGACTGCATGCATAGCTCTGGTGCCTTGTTTCTTTAACACATAGCTCATTATAAGGAACTTTTCAGCATCTGTATATTTTATATTAAAACTTTTTATATATTATTTAGTTCAGGGAAATTGCTTTATTATTTTTTTTTATAACTTTGCCGAATTATAACCGTGGACAGCGTGCTGGCGTAGTGCTTAACACTTCCCCCTTACAAGAGTTTCCTAGGTCTGAACCCCATGCCTGGCAAGGATGTTTCTGTGTGGAGTTTGCTTGTCCTCCCTGTGGTTGCGTGGGTTTCCTCTGGGTGCTTCAATTTCCTTCCACAGCCCAAAGTCTTGCAAATCAAGCGAATTGTTTATTCCAGATTGCCTCTAGGTGTTAAAATGATTGTGAATCGCTGTGTTTGTGATGGCCTTCCAGTGGTCTGGCGAGCTGTTCATGGTGTACACTGCCTTCGCCCGGAATTTCAGGGATGGGTTCCAGCCTACCTGTGACCCTAATAAAAAATAAAAAAGGGATGATTGGGTAAACAGTTGTAAAAATGTTGAACTTTAAACCACTGAAATGTGGTTTTAGTGCAAGTTAATTTAAAAGTAGAGGTGGCTCGACCAGTGTGTGCTTGTTGGGAGAAACAGTGGCTCAGTGGTTAAACCTTTGGCACCACAGGCCAAAAAGCTAGGAGTTCAAATCCCAACACTGCCAAGCTGCCATATTCGGGTCCCATAGCAAGACCCCTAACCTTCAAGTGCTCAGTTCAACCTTCAACTGCTATCATGCTTTAGTTGCTTTGGATATTTTTATTTTAAATTATTACTGAAAACAGACTGTAAAGCATAAAAACACAAGCTTTCCACTGCTCCATACTCAAGTTCTGATGCTCACATGCCCGCTGTTTGTGCTTTTGGCAGTGGACATGGATCAGTATTGGCACTCTGACCAGTCTGCATTTATACAGACTAAATACACAGTGTTCTAAAGTGCATAAAATCCAGCATTAACTTCTTAAGCTATTTTTGCTACAATAGCTCTTTATGTGGGATTGGACAAACATGACCCTCTTGCAGGTTTAACAGTTGCCCTTTCTTGGCCAAATTTTGGTAGGTACTTACCAATGTATACTGTAAACATCTCATAAGACCTCCTGATTTGGAGATGCTCTGACCCCATTGTCTAGCCATAACAATCGCTCGTCAAAGTTACTCAGATCCTTATGCATGCCCATTTTTCATACTTACAACAACCAACACCAACTTTGAAAACTGACTAATATATCCTGTAGGTGCCAGTGTCACAATATATTCAATATTAATAATAATTCACATTACCTGACATCTCCCCAGATCCAGAGTCACCAGTTCAAACTTTGTTCTCTGTTTTTTTTTTTTTCAAACTATGTCAATATGAATGTTTGTGTCTGTGTGTGCATGGTGCCCTTTGATGGACTGTCAACCAATCCAGAGTGTATTCCTGTGTATACATAGGATATGATTCATAACAAGTACAGGTGATCAGTATTATGATACATGTATTAAAAAAACCTATTTCAAATATGACGTACTTTGTAATTTGCACTTGACTGGGCTGATAAAATTTATTTCATATCTTGTATCAAATTACTTTAGTGATTTGTATTTTTGTATTAAAGATTACATATACTGTAAAATACATCTACATAATGACATCATAAGAATGCAGAATCACGCATTCAGCTTCTAAATGGTTTGAGTCAGTAATCTGGTCAGGCCGCTTGAGATCTTCTTTGTAACTGATCCATACAAGGTGGAAAACATGTAGGTTGCCAGCTTTCCATCCATTTGTAGCAAAATGGCTTCAATTATTAGTTGCTCTTAAGTTTTGGTGTTCGTCCTAGTAGCGTAGGTTAAATCCATTACCCATGACCCACGTATTGGCCCTCAAAGCGAACATTAGCTTGCTACATTCACTCAATCACTCAGTCATCTGCCGAGCTGCTTAATCCTATTAGGGTTGCGGGGAGGCTGGAGCCTATTTCAGACGACTTTGAAGGTGGGATACACCCGGAACAGCATGCCAGACCATCGCAGGGCCAACACTCACACAACCATTCACACTTGCACCTAGGGGCAATTTGGAACAGCCAATTTGCCTAATGTGCATGTCTTTGGACTGTGGAGGGAAACCAGAGTACCCCGGAGGAAACCCACAAAAGCACAGGAAGAACATGCAGCTCACAGAAAAGCCCTTGACAAGCCCAGGACCTTCTTGCTGTGAGGTGGACATGCTAACCACTATGTCACCATGCCACACCTTGATACATTGTTACAACCCCTACTTCTGAATTGTTATTCATTGTTACTTTATAATGCCACAATTTGGTGTAACTTGATAAACACACATGTGTTATGTACTTAACTATCATTAAAAAATGTTGTGCAGCAACATCATTCTGATCATGTTTCTGGTTATATTTACCATGAAATCATAAGAATCATATAATAATTGCCTGAGCGCTAAATGTTTTTCGGCTTCCAAATAGGTGTCCGTTGGTTAATAAAAAACAATTAATGACCTAATTATTGTACCCTAATTGAAGTAGCTGCTTAATAAAATCATTAATTTGCATACTATTATATAAATGACTGACACAGTCTATTATTATAGTTATTATGAAGCATAGAGAAATGAACACTGTCATCTTATTAAGAAAATGTTACAAAATCATAAGAAAAAGATGGAGAAAATAGAAGCAAACAAGAGAGATGTAGACACAAAGGTATGAACAAAGCTGGAACAATAGACAGAAAGAGATCATGCTCAGTAGAGCAGACTTGGTTGTGTACCCTGACTTAAGCTGAAGAGTTTGCATTATTCAAAATGCCTACCATCTTTTTTACTCAGGAGAGACAGTCCAAACCCATTAGACTGATTTTTACTGAGGATATTTTCGGGCCATGCCACCATCCATAGACATCACCTACAATTTGCCCACAATCAATATTTTGGTGTTTTTGTTAGACACTATGTCAGCCTAGCTGTGTATTCAGCATGGGGCACTTCTGCACTACACCAAAGAGCCAGCAGCGCTTCTCTTTTAAATAATCCATTTTGGAGTCTGTTTTCATGTCTGGAGGCAGTGCATTACCATGGCTTATTTTCATTTTATAATAAGCAGTGGTTGTGAAGCACTTCAGTTTGTCATCATAAGCAGCAGGTGATTATCTGTATGTTCAAAGTCCTGAGCATTTGTGGAGATTACATACGGAGAGGAATCCATCAAATAGTTGAACAGAGTCGTGTCGGGACAATGCCATCACAGAAGCTAATATTCTGCAGATTTGTTTTAACTTTGCAATTATTACCATCCTAGAGGGAGTTGCACTAGAGAATTGTGTCTCTTACCAAGTGCTAAGCAAATGAGAATGAGAATGTTGCCAACTGAAAATTAGGCTCAGGCTCAGAGATACTGGCCAAAGACAAGCTACACCATATTAAAAACAATGCAACATTTCAGACCTGTTGGTTTTTCAAAAACACAAAGTCTCATGCCAGTATATTCAATCCTTATATAAAAAAATGCATCTTCCTTGCTCTTGTGTAACAAATAACTTTCTTGACCTTGGCCTTATACCAAGCAACTGCATGTTCACATAGAAAAAAATAGAGATCAGGTCAGAGAGGTACCAAAGGATGAAGGCTAATATTTGAGTTTCTATGCACAATTCATTATGGCGCAATATAGATAAGACATGACTTTTGAATTTAAGTGATCTTTAGACAGAATAATCTTCCAAGCCAAAAAAATCTGCCTTCTTCAAAGCCACAAGCTCAATCGATTGACTGTGTGCATTGACTGATCTTTTTGCTATTATACCCAGTAGGCCTTGACTTATGTTTTGCCTCACCTCATAGTTAGTACTGCACACACAACAAGTCCTTGAATTACAAATGATGGCTTTTTGAGGATAAAAAGATTAAAATCTGTGGAAATTGATTTGGGCTGATCCACATGTGTCTTTGTTGTTAAGCTACTTTAGTTACTCTCTATTCTGTCAAGTAGTTTTGAAATAAGGTGCTGATGAAAAGGAACCTTTTTTCATAATTAAAAAAGCCAGAAGGTTAATTTGAGAAAGTTAACACTAAAACTTTACAAGCTAGGTGTTCACAATAATACATTTAAGAGCTGCCAATCAATTCATGATGATGTAGCTTGTAAGAGTGAGGCCTGGCATTGTGTTGCAGAAATAAGCATGAAGAGATGCTACTTTGATGGAAACATATGTTTTTCTAAAATCCCAACATACACCTCTATGTCACTGGTACTTTCACACCCATGCCATGAGTACTGATGCACCCCATACCATCACAGTTGCTGGCTTTTGCATCTTTCGTTGATAATAGGGATAGTCATTTTCATCTTTGTCACTGCAAACTTGACGTCTGTTTTAATCATACTGAAGCACACCTACTATCCTTCAAGCTATCTGAAAGGGGCTCGAGCCCAGAGAACTCTGCAGTGTTTCTGCACAAAATTGATGTATGGCTTTATACTTGCATAATACAGTTTCAGGTTGCATTTCTAAAAGCAGCAGTGGAAGTAAAGTGACAGTGGTTTCCTGAAGTACTTCTGAGCCAACAGGGCTATATTTGTCACAGTGGCATTACTGTTTCTCAGGCACTGCTGCCTGGGGGTTCAAAAGTCATTTATATCCAAGAGTGTTTTTCAACCTTTCGTTTTATGTGTGTTTAAATTTCCTGAATCCTTTTACAGTGTTATGTACTGAAGAATTTAAAAGATTTAAATTCCTAAATTGTCTTTTGGGTCGCACGGTGGCTTAGTGGTCAGTATGACCGCCTCATGGCAATAAAGTCCTGGGTTTGAGTCCTGAGCTCGGCGAGAACGTTTGGCCCGAGGTGTGAGTGTGAATGGTTGTGTGAGTGTTGGCCCTGTGATGGACTGGCAAGCTGCCCAGAGTCGGCTGAGATAGACTCTAGCTTATCCACAACCATAATAGGATTTAACGGTTTGGCAAAATAATGAATGAATGATTTTCTTTGTACTTTATAAGTATTTGTACAAAAGTCACTTTTATTGTTTATTTTCAAGGAGGGTAGGTTATATGTTCTTTTTAGTGAAATTTGGCAGAATGATTGGAGAGTCTGACAAAAGGGGTTATTTTTAAATCCACTGGGCAGCTATACACCGCTGTCAACCAAAAAGCATGAAAACAAGTCATTCGGTGATGACTGATGAAGAATTCAGTGACGTGTGACAATCACTGGCTAAGTGGTATCAAGGTCAGTGTAGTGTGCGTGGACGTATACACATACACACACACACACCCACACACATTTTAGTCCACGTCAAGCTTTGTATCTTGATTTATTTCATCATGGCGAAAGTGAAGGACAAAATCATGTGATTGAGTGATTGATCTAGCAAAATGAATAATCAAGAGTCCTCAAATGCACAAACATGAAAGACTGCAGAATGTGTGTGTGTGTGTGTGTGAGAGAGAGAGAGAGAGAGAGAGAGAGAGAGAGAGAGAGAGAGAGAGAGAGAGA
>JBCNYH010000014.1:9159593-9183464 GCA_039654325.1 Tandanus tandanus
GGCTGAGATGGGCGCCAGCCTCCCCGCGACCCTAATTAGGAATAAGCGGTTCAGAAAATGAATGAATGAATGATATTTTAATTAAATGTATAGGTTTGCTCTGTTCACAATGCTCAATGAATCATGCATGTTATACCTCAGTGACAACCACAGGCTTCAGAGAAACAGACTCTTCTTTTAACTTTGTTTATGATATTTCTTTTTATTTAAAATTATAAAAAAAGAATAAGCAAATGCACACAGACTTTAATATTCTTGTAATAATAAGTTAATTGGGGCAGCTGTAGCCTAATGGTTAGAGAAGCAGCTTTGGGACAGAAAGGTCGCTCGTTTGATTCCCAAACCAGCAGTTAAAATGTGTGGTGGTGGCGGGGGAGTGAGCTGCACCTTCCCTTCCTCCACCTTCATGGCTGAAGTGCCCTTGAGCAAGGCACCGAACCCCCAACTGAACTCCGGGCACCCAATGTGTGGCAGCCCACTGCTCCCAGTGTGTGTGTGTGTGTGTGTGTGTGTGTGTGTGTGTGTGTGTGTGTGTGTGTGTGCTCACTGTTTACATGTGTGCTCACTTTGGATGGGTTAAATGCAGAGGCAAGAATTTAAAAAATCACAAAAAAGAAAAAAAAAGAAAAACTAGGTTGTCATGGTAAAGCTGACGATAACATCCATTCACTCATTCATTTTCCAAACCTCTTAAACCTATTAGGGTTTCAGCCGACTTTGGCCAAAGGTGGGTTACACCCTGAACAGCTCACCAATTCATCATAGGGCACACACACGCACACAACACACACAGACAAACACACAAGCATTCATGCTCAAACCTAGGGGCAATGTGGAACAGCCAGTTAGAGTGAATGTGCATGTCTTTGGACTGTGGGAAGAAATCGGAGTACCTGGAGAAAACCCAGGCAAGCACGGTAAGAACATGCAAACTCCACACAGAAAACGCCAGAACCCAGGACCTTCTTGCTGTGAGGTGGATGTGCTAACCATCACGTCCCCGTGTCACCCTTTCGACAACATGTGAAGTGCATAGCTCTCTGTCCTTGTACTTGGCTCTTCAGCCAGTCATTCCTGCACAACACAGGATATGGTACATGTTCTTTATTTATCTATTACTCAGTAAACAGCATGCTGGTTAAAAATTGTGTCACACTTTTTCCAGTGCTGCTCAATGTCTACATTTTCATTTCTTTTTCCAAACCAGTCTATCCTTTTTTAGGGTCACGGGGAGGCCAGAACCCATCCCAGCCAACTCCAAGCAAAGGTGGGGTACACACTGAACAACTTGCCAGACTATCGCAGGGCCAACACACACACACACACACCATTCACAGCAAATGACAATTTGGGACAGCCAATTAGTCTAATCTGTGGGAGGAAACCAGAGGAAACTGTGGGAGGAAACCAGAGTACCTGAAGGAAACATGAGGAGAACATGCAAACTCCATACAGAAACCCCCTCACAGAACATAAGGAACAGAACCTTTCTTGCTCTGAGGTGAAAGCACTAGAAACTAGCCACCGTGCCACCCTAAACTTACATTACATTTACAGCATTTGGCAGATGCTCTAATCCAGAGCGACTTACAATTATATATATTTTTATACAACTGAGCAATTGACAGTTAAGGGCCTCGCTCAAGAGCCCAACAGTTGAGCACTGGGGATTGAACCGCTGACCTTCGGATCAGTAACCCATCGCCTTAACCACTAAGCCGCCACTGCCCTAAATGTTACCATTGAGGCTAGAATGTCTAAACACAATTCCTCTGGGTGATCTGGTTTCCTCCCAGTCCAAAGACATACAGATTACTTCAATTAATTATTGTTATATGTTAACACGGGTTTACACTGAGATGTCCACCATCTCCACAATTCAAAAAAAGCGTGGAGCTCCACGGTTTATGACCACAATTTTAGCAAGACTTCTATGCTTGTATCACTATTGAGGTATAAAATGGAGGCAGGGTGCATTCAAGAGAACTTGAAGGAATCGTGTTTCCAAGTTCATCAAAATCCCATGTTCTATCATGATTGGTATATACATACATACATACACACACACACACACACATACACACACACACACATACACATATATATATAATTCATAATGATTGTGGCAAAATTTTTGACAGTCACCAAGTTCCCTCAAGATCATCATTATTCCACCAAGGTCCCTCAAGATCATTATAATTCGATCCCACGACCTCCCACGCTCACCAAGATTTTCTCAAATTGTGGAGATTGTGGACATCATGGCCCCAGTGCCAACCCAGGGTTAGGTCTTTATTGCACCTATGTTTAAATGTGAGTATGAATGGATGCTCATCTATGTGTTTGATAGATGATAGTGTTGGCTGGGATTGGTTCGAACTTACCCATGGCTCTTGAAAAGCAGTACTGATAACGGATGGGTGGTTTCATCTGGTAGTGTAGTGAAATTGCCAATTTGTAATGTTGAGACTTTTAATCGTAAAGTCTCTGTATGTCTGCATAAATAAATATTTATTTATCAGTTGGCAGCAGAATTTTTCATAATATTTTAGACTGATGCAGATAAAAATTCATGTTAAGTGGTGCTTTTGTATACTGCATTTTTGTTAAATCTTTGAAAATAAAATGTTATTCTCGCTGTAGTTCATAAACCTAAAACATTGAAGACTGTAGGGCAATGTTGGAGGCCCAGTACTGTTAATTGCTTATCACTGCAAAATTTAATTTTATATATCATTTTTTGCTGACAACAAATCCTATCATTGGAATATTCCTTCATGAGCTGCTGCAGACGAGGTACATATATTTTCTTTCAACTTCAAATGTTGTTGCACACAATGCCTGCCAAGGCCAGTGAGGGAAATAAATAAAAACTAACACATTTTCTAACAGATATAGAAAAGCATCCATGACAAGAAAGCAGCCTGTAGCCTTTTGGTCCAAAAAGCAAAATAAATGCTTTCAAGAATAATTTAATTTAAATGTTTCATAATAATAGTATCAAGACAGGCAAAATGATACCTTGGATAGATGGATAGTAATACTAGGTCACTTTAATATATACTGATTTTCAAGAAAGGACTTTTTTATTGTATATACACTATTGTGAAAAAGTCTTAGGAACATGCAAATAAATGCTGTAGAGAAAAGATGCCTTATACTGACAAATAAATAAATAAATTGAATGTTTCTACATAAAAAAGTCAACAAAGAACAGTAAACAGTAATAAATGAAACAAAAGTAATATTTAGTGTGATGACCCTTTGCTAATATATAGTAGTCTCAGGTAGAGCTTATGCAGTTTTACAAGGTACTGAGCTGCCATATGTATAACCAGCCATACATACATACATACATTATATATATATATATGTGTGTGTGTGTGTGTGTGTGTGTGTGTGTGTGTGTGTGTGTGTGTGTGTAATTTGAATCTAAACTGGACATGTAGGGTCTGGTGTTCACTTAGATATCGAATGTCCTCATGCCAAGATATAAAGAGCTCCCTAAGGCCTTCAAAAAAAAAAAAAACACCTTGTGGAGGCCTATGAGTCTGCCAATGGATATAAAAAGGTCTCTAAATTTTTTTAAATAAACCACTCCACTGTTAGAAAAATCATCTACAGAATGTAATAGATTTTAAACCACTGTCAATTTGTCCAGGATTGGCCACCCAGCAAATTTACCCTGAGACCGGAATGTTTTATGTGAAAAGTAGTCTCCAATCTCTGCTGGTAACTCTTGGAAATGTTGGTGTGAAGGTACATATATCTACAATCAGAAAGACATTGAACAAATGGATTGTCTTTTTGGCTGTCCAAAAAGATCATTAGAGTTAGACTACAGTTTACTAATAACCATATAGGCAAAGACCGGTCCTCTTTTTAAATAATGTTCTCTAGACAGATTAATTAAACATTGAGTTGTTTGGCCACATTCACAGTTCACATGTAACTAGCAGAAGAACACCATACCAACTGTATTGTATGGCAGAGGAAATATTGTGTTTTGGGGTTGCTTAGCTGCCTTAATTTGCTGCCTGATTGCATCAATATAATGTGTGGTCATCTGTCCAAAAATGTAAAATAAACCAGGGGTAGACCTTTCAGTAAGAAAATGATCTTGAGCACACTAGTCAGTCCACCAAAGAATGGCTTAAAATCCAAAAATTGAGGGAAATCTTAGATGTGGAAAATCCCAGATTTGAATCCTTCTGAAATGTAGAGATTTAAAAAGGACATTACATGCAAGAAAATCGTCAAACATCTTGTAACAGAAGGAAACTTTTTTTCCCCCAGCAAGCCAATATGAGCACCTTTTTAACAATTATGCAGAATGGATAATTACCTAAATAACTAGAAATTATTTATGTTAAAGTGGGCAATAAGAGCTTCTGAATCTAATGGCATACCTCCTGTCCCACATAATAAGACACCTATTGATATTTTTGTTGATTTTTTTTATTTTTTTTTTAAATTTAAAACATTTTTCACATAACTTTATACCACAGCATTTTTTTGGCATTTTATTTTGAGTTGATCTAAAATTCTATTTTGCAATGCCAGGTTACTGTCTTGAACTTACCCCACTTATTACATAGCTAGTTACAGTTTTTTTTCAGCATTGATTTTATTCCAAAAATGATTCATTCTATAACAGTTGTCTGTCATTTTTATTAATAGTCTGATATAAAGAAATAACAGGCCAATGAATACTGTAACTGACCAATCCAAACTGATCCAATCTGTATTCAAATAAGTTTATTTTTATCCATCAGTTTAATTAGTGAATTTACTGTGTGTGGCATCAAGTTCTGAGGGAACAAATAATGCAGTGACAACTTAGTGATAGTGGGGCTTGAACCCCCAACCTTCAGATCAGTAAACCAGCACCCTACCACCAGGCCACCGCCGGCCATTTCTTTTCCTTTCTTTTTGGGTTGGGTTATAATGTCTTAACATGTAAAAGCTTAGTACTCTGAGGTACTATAATCAAATTAGATTTATATCTTGTAATGTCTATGTTGCAATATTACAACACTGGATTAAGTTGGTAGTCAAAATAGCATGTGTACCTTTCACATTAAATGGTACTTATATATTAAACTGCACTTCTCTTATATAGAAAAAAAGTACTAAAAAACCACAATGTGTGTGATGATTAACACATTCTAAACATGATTCTCTGTTACAATTTTGAGTTTAAACCAGAACTGAAGGAAAAATAAATGGTTTCTGGTAGAATAATTTGAAATTCTTTTTTTTAAAGCACAATTTGAAACTGTATTTTAAGTTAAACATATACTGAACTAATCATTGGCTTTTTTCTGAGCTTTGTTTTTCTGTCCATATAGCTGTATGCTGTATTATGCAAAAACAAACTCTAAAAATTCTTGAATATTTTGGGTGATTGTTCACAGACAGGTGGGAATGTATCTTGAATATAAGGTTGCAAATGCTCTGGGGGTTGCAGGTATTCCTTTTAGAATGACAGAGAGCATAATAGTCTAACCAGACAGTATTGTGTGACTTCAGTGCAATGTGTAAATAGGATTAAGATAATTTTAAACTGAAGTTAATTAGCCTGGAAAATGTGCACAAAGGGGTGGGGGTTGGGGCGGGGGGGGGGAGGTGGTTAAGCACTTCCAGCCCACAGCAAGGTCCTGGGTTTGAGACCTGTGGAGTTTGCGTGTTCTCAGCATGCTTGCATGGGTTTCCTATGGGTATTCTGGTTTCCTCCCACAGTCCAAAAAATACACATTACACTAATTGGCTGTTCCAAATTGCCCCTAGGTGTCAGGGTGGGTGTGAACTATTGTGTGCGTGTGTGTGTTGGCCCTGCGAAGGTCTGGCCAGCTGTTTAGGGTTTACCCTGTCTTCAGCCAGTGTCGGGTGAGATAGGCTGCAGTTCGGCAAATAAGTGAGTCAGAGTTATTTTATGGATAACAGTATCCTTGCCTCTCACTGTTCTTGGTAAATTCCTTTTCGTTTTGTTACCAGACACACGGAACATAACCTTTAAACTTTCAGGATGACAGCTAACATTTTTGCAGTGGCTGAGGCTGCTGGTTTAATTGTATTAAAGACAGCATCACTGTTTTACAACTATTCTTTAATTTGGACCACCAATCTGTAAATTTTTGGTTAACTTACTTCCATAAGAAAGCCATATTGCCGGTAGTTCAGAACTTTGGACTGGTGGTATTCTGTAATCCTTGTTTTATATGCTTTGGTTCCATTTAAACCAAGAAATCAGAAAATAAAGAACAGTCAAAGGACAATTTGTGGAATGTTTACTGCTGTGCATCAGTTCACACAATAGGTTTTATCATTTATGCTGTTAGCTTTGGGCTGCCCCATCTGCCGAAATACAGTAGTTTTTTGTGAAAATCTGCTTTTCTCTGATTCTGTTGTTAGTAATGTCGGCATCTCTGAGATTGTATTTCCTAACATTGCTCTGGGGGAAGCACAGTGTTGTAACTCTTTCCAAGACACTAAAGTAAAAACCCTGCAGTGATATTTGGAACAACTGATACAGAAAAACTAGTGAATACGCCTGCAGTTTGATGTAATAATCTAAACAAAGTTTTGTCACAAAGTGACAGTGACATGTGGGTAAAACTGTGGCCAAGTCAAATGAACTACATTTCCCCTCCCCTGCCCCAAGGGTCTGGTGGTGTAGTGGTTAGGGTGCTGGACTCGTGATGGTGAATCCCAGTTAGACCTCCACTGTGCTAAGACCCCTGGGCAAGGTCTTAACCACAAGGGTGCCTCTGTCCACAAAAGCAATATAAATAGTTACCAGTAAAAATTCTGGAATGGTGACATGTGATGGACTAGCATTCTATCCAGAAGGAGTTTTATCATTTGGGAAGTGCTTGCCCTTCAAAATCCTTTCATGGATGGAAAGGGGTGGAAATCAGATGGTGCAAGGTCGGGAGAGTGGGGTGGTGAGGTAGGATGTCATAGCTGCAGAATCGTGATTCCGCCTGGGCAACATGCGAGTTGTGAACTGTGGTGTTGTCTTGCAGGAGGCAGACACCTTTGCTCGGTATGGCATGTTTTGATGGCCTTTCGCAATTTCTGCACCAGTGAAGCCTACTGTGTCCCAGTAACTGTGGTACCTTTTGCCAGAAAATTCAACATCACTACTCCATGCTCGTCCCAAAGGAGCGTGAGCATGACCTTGCCCGCTGAGGGTTGGACATGTGCCTTCTTCAGAGGTGGTGATTCATAATGCTTCCATTGTACTTATCATAGTATCATGTCTTGTCCTGCATGATAAGTCTGTCAATGAAATCCTCCTGGTTTTCTTGGCACATACCCAAAAAAGCCTGGAAGCACATGACTTGTTCCTGTTTCTGGAAAGGTGTGAGTAACCGTGGAATCCATTGTTCAGACATCTTACACATGTGTTCCATTATAGTTAAGGATGTTTTTTTAACTGGCTCCATTAACACACCTTACTCCACCTTAGAACCTGTAAATGATAAACTGTTAGGAATTCGGAGCTTCAAATGTTCATTATCTATAGAGATATGTATTATTTTACATTAGCAAATTTTAGCCTTTTAAAATAACTGGAAGTGGGTCAGAGAAAATTGTAAATTATATATTGTAGCTGTCAGACAAAAATCTCATATGTCTGAAGCCACTACACCTTTGAGGAAAAGGGGGAAAAAACATATATATATATATACACACACACACACACACACACACACAGTATATGTGAATCTTTAGCTGTACATTTATGTAAGAATACATAATTAAGGTTGGAATTTATATATAATTTTTCAATTTTCTCACTCAATCCTGTTAGGGTCGCAGGAAGGCTGGCGCCTATCTCAGCCGACCCTTGGTTTTTAACTAGATTAGACATGATATCTCAAAATGCAAACATTGATCCTGTGTAAATACTTTAGCTTTCCCCTGATCAAAAAGTACATAATCATATGATTGTAAGGATTTGTATGCATGCAGATTTTCCTTTGTTAATTTCTCACCTTTACTAAAAAATAATTTCCTGCGGCAATCTGCATAGCCCGAGCTGCCAGTCTTCCAATGCAATTTGTGCCAGCCTTTTCCTCACTCTCACAAACCTAGCTCCAGACCTTAATTTGAACTCGTGATTTAATCTGTCAGAACAGGATCCAGCACCTCTAAAATGTATCACATCTGCTTTCCGGAACATAGTTATGTGGATTAACCAGCTCTTCAGCTGGATGTTTAAAATGTTCTGCATCAGATTAAAATGTCTTTCATCATCAGTTTGCCTGACTTTGTTGTCATGAAGCAAACTCTACCCCTATATATCTGGGTATATTATTATGTGATGGTCTAGAATCTATTTTATATGTCGGTGCTGTCAAATTCAGATGTGGCAGGTTGTAGCGTTGCCTTTTTGTGCACGTTTACATTAATGTGGTTAGCTAAATGACACTAGCATTACCACCATACTCTTGATATTTTCAGAGGACAGGTAGACAGGAAACATTTCATTAAAAATACCAGAAAAAATGAACAGCCACTGCCACACTTTTCACTAATTTCACTAATCACAGTGATTAGCACGTCCCCCTCAGAGCAAGAAGGTCCTGGGTTTGAGTCTCAGGCTCGGGCGTTTCTGTGTGGAGTTTGCACGCACATGCTTGCGTGGGATTCCTCCAGGTACTCCGGTTTCCTTGCACAGTCCAAAGACATGCATAGTAGGCTAATAAGACTTTTCGAAATTGGCCCTAGTTGTGGGTGTGAATGTAAATGATTGTGCATGTGTGTCCCTGGGATGGTCTGGCGAGCTGTTCAGGGTGTACACCACCTTCGCCCAGTGCCAGCTGAGATTGGACAGTGCCAGCCGTGACAATAATAGGATTAAGTGGTTCGGCAAGTGAGTGAGTGAGTGAGTGAGTGATTTGGCCTCATTAAAAAAGCAATATAGAGAAAAAGTGTAGTTCTGAAAAAGTGTTGTTTTTCTTTGTTTTTTTTTTGTTTGTTTTTTTGCCTCCACCTGCCTTCCATGACTACTGTTTTTGATTCAAAGAACCTAAATCCTCTTTCACTTGCCTCATCCTTTTTGACATTTATGCATGTATTTATGTATACTACCTCTTTTTGACTCCTTTTATCTATTCCTTCTTTATTCCATCACTTTTCATAATATTCATCCTTTACCTTATTCTATTTTTATTGTCATTTTTTCTTTTGCTTCTTTTGACCTTGCTTCTTTCATTTGCAGTCTTCCTCACAACCCACTTTTCTTCCTTTCTTTTCTCATTTTCTCTGATCTTTCATTTACCATATCACCTGATCCTTTTCAGCCTGTCTTTTCATTCTATCTTAACCCATCTGCTTCATGTGTAACAGCCTCCACTGATCTCCCCAATCTTCTATCATTGGTGTATTTTTCACCGATTCTGTATTTTTAATGTTTATTTTTTTTTTACTTTCTTTCTCCCAGTTTGCATTTAAATAATACAAATCTGCTCTATATTTGTGGGCCATGTGATGATTTTATTAACATTTTGAATACATTCCAGTCTTTGGAAGCTGGAGCCAGGAGGCTTGTAAGCAACACAGTGGCATCTGGAGTCCCACTTTTCAGATCTAGATTCAAGATAATATGAAAGCTGTTCAGCATGACATGTCCTCAGGCAATGTTCTCGACCACTGGTTATTGAATTTATCAACTGGGTCATAATTCAGAAAAGTGAAGTCAAGGACTGAATTGTCAATTCCAGGTTTCTTTAATTCTGAACATTGTTTCATATCCTTTATTTCTGATTCAGTTTAGTACATACAACACCACAGTCATTTTCTATCTCAGCTCGATCTTGAGCTCAGATTGCTGCCTGTGTGGACTTTCACATGGTCTCACTGTGTTCATGTATGTGGAAATGATTGCATGTTTTGTTCCCTGCGATGAACTAACTGGTGTTTAGGTTAATGCTCCATATCTAGTCTTTTTGTATCATTATCTAATTAGATATTGGTCTCATATACACAAACCACCCATAACATAAAAACATTATGACCACTGACAGGTGAAGTGAATAACATTGATTAGTATATACTACACAGGGACAGTGGCGTTTGATCGGTCCACTGACAGGGAATTCGAAAACATTATCCTGAATGGATAATGCTTGAATCAAAATAATCACAGGTTGTCACGAGGACGACATGGTGGCATAGCGGTTTCCAGGGCCGCCTCACAGCAAGAAATTCCTGGGTTTGAGTCCCAGGGTTGGGCGTTTCTATGTGGAATTTGCATGTTCTCCATGTGCTTGTGTGGGTTTCCTCCAGGTACTCCAGTTTCCTCCCACAGTCCAAAGACAAGCACAGTAGGCTAACTGGCCGTTATAATTGCCCCTAGGTGTGAGTATGAATGGTTTTGTGTGTTAGACCTGTGATGGTTTGACAAGCTGTTCAGGGTATACCCTGCCTTTGCCCAGTGTTGGCTGAGATAGGCTCCAGTCTTAGACCCTAGTAGGGACCCTAATAGTATCAAGCGGTTTAGCAAACGAGTGAGTGAGTAAAAACAATCTTTTACAGAGCACAGTTTACTAACGTTTCCATATAGTATGTAATAAATTCTGAATGAGTAGGCTCAAAAGGTGCCATTAGCTACACAATGGTAGCTTCACTCGGAGCACGCATCTGCCCATCTGACGTGCCTCTGTAATGGTTAAAATATATAAAAACTAACTATACAAATCTCATTTAGGTTTGCTTTTCTTTGCTTCGGTATAGATTATAGAAAAACTTTGAAAAGGGTTTAAAGAGATGCCATTACACAGCTGTAATGCACTTTTTCACAGGTTCACATGGAGTTCTCCTGTGTTCGTCATGATTAAAAAAATAATTAATAATTAAATAATTCTTTAATGTCTGATCAGTGTTCCTCCCCACCTTTTTAGTTGCATATCTGATATCTTTCATATCTAATAAATCTAAGTTGAGTCAGCTTTCCATCCAGCCACCTGTTGATCTTAAATAGGACTGTGTGTCACAAATCCCCCTCAGTGCTCAGGCACATCTCTGAAATGGCATTTCAACAGTGACTGTGATCTTATTTGTTTTGAATTCATGACATGTACTTTTATTTTGACAGGCAATTTTGCTTTCTGATCTTATTTGATTTTTTTCCATATGAGTGCATATTTCCTGATTTATTTTATTTATTTGTTTGTTTGTTTTATGCTCTTAAATCATGGATGTCCCTGTTATCATACATCCTGGCTTATAGGGTCTCATGCATCTCTTTGTATGCTTTCTCCCTTGAGTATGTATAAATATGACAGGTGTATGTCATCTATTTTTATGTAGTTTTTAGACATATATATCAGTTCTTCACTTTAAACCTTACAGCTATATGCCTCATTTGAATGCATGTTTAATAACATTAACATGTTTGATTCTGTGGGCAAGATTTAATTCCATTTTAGATATTTTAAATGTTAAAAATATTTCACCACAAAGTTCTAATAATATTCTGGTCTGGTATGGAAATACACACTTATTTTGTTTCAAAACAAAAGATTGAAGGGCGGTATGTCATTGTGCGAAATAGGCCAGCTTGACATCTTTTGGTTTGGCATTGGAAAAGAATACTTTTGCATTTATGACTGCAATTGCAACCAGAACTGTCTGGTATTCAAATATATGACTGACATTTTGCATGTGCTCATATATATTCTGTGCAAATGTCTTAGACGCAAATAATAAAATGTTGTCGAAAAATTATCTTCAAAAACAATGAAATTACATATTTGTAATTAAAATATTGTGAACATTAAGAGCAGTAAGCTGTAATAAATGAAACCCTTTACTTAAGTAGTCACATGTAAAAATTTGTGCTGTTGTATCAGGAAATTTTGTGGTGTCTTATAAGGTGCTAGTCGGTTTCACTGAACAGCTTGGAGGAAATCCCCACCCCCCCATCCCCCCCCCCCCTTTTTTTTTCTTTTTTGTCTGAAATGATGCTTTCTTTACTGACATACAAATTTTTTTGTTACACACATATACATACACTGATCAGGAATAAAACCACCTGACTGGTCTACGGCTAGCCAGCGTTATACTAACCTTTACTTCCCATACACATCAGTGAACCTTTGGCACCTATGAGACACTTACCAGTTCACTGGTCCTTCTTTGCCCACTTTTAGTAGGTAATTTAACACTGCATACAAGGAACACCCCACAGGACTACTGGTGATTAATTTAAAGTGGTTTATCCATCACAATATGGCCCTATCCATGTATGTATATACTGTACATAAGTGCTTTTACAGACTATTATAACACCTGTCATAAATGAAATAAAACACAATTATGTACCCTTATTAATCAGAAAGTCATGGATTACAGCTTAAAAGTTCCTACACATGCCAGCTCAAAAATGTACAATTTAAATGAGAAGCATTGCTTCAGTTACATAATGTTCAATAATAATGTCCAGGGGTTTCAGTAATCACAACACATGCTTTTGGTGAAAAAGAATTATTTTAAGATGATGGATGTTTTCTTCTTTTTCTATTTTTTTTCCTGGAAAAAACAAAGGATTTCAGTCAAATGTTAGGATTTTTCGTTATTTTTCTCAGTGTGACAAAGCTACTTCACCAAAAGGGAGAGTTTATCCCCTAAGTATTTTGCCCTATTACCATGTACTAACTTTTGTAAAATATTCTCCCCCGATCACCTTTATCTGTATTGAGATTTTGGCATTTTATTCCATTTCATAGTTTTAAAGAGCACAGTGGTGTAGTAGTTAGCACGCCTGCCTCACAGCAAGAAGGTCCTGGGTTCAAGTCCCTGGCTTGGACGTTTCTGTGTGTAGTTTGCATGGTCTTCCTGTGCTTATGTGGGTTTCCACCGGGTACTCTGGTTTCCTCCCACATTCCAAAGACATGAACATTAGGCTAATTGGCTGCTCCGAATTGCCACCTAGGTGTGGATGTGAGTCTGAATGGTTGTGTGAGTAGCCCTGCGATGGTCTAATGAGCTTTTCAGGGTGTGCCTGGCCTTCGCCCAATGTCAGCTGAGATGGGGTTCAGCCCGCCACAACCTTTATAGTAAGATTAAGCAGTTCAGCAAATGAGTGAGTGAGTGAGTTTTCAGATGTGATGCCTTGTTTATTACTGACATGCTGCCGAGTGGTTAATAGGTCTGCGTGCATTCATAAGTGGAATGTTGGCATTCATATTGATCTTTTTATTTCTATTATTTTTCACATGGTCCTAAATCCATAGTCTATTGATTCTCTTTGATGCTCGAACATTCATTCATTTGAAGCTTGTAAATAAAAAAAAGAAAAAAAAGAAAAATAGCAAACAGTTCCCATGTGATGGATATTTGCAAGTCTGCTATATGTTTAGTGATTTACACAAGCTGGAAATTGTCTCTAGATGCCTCCTCTATTCTCAGGTCTTGTGATCACTGATGGTTCCAGCCCATATGGCATCTGCTCATCAATTACATGATTTAATCCTGATTATGGCATAGCCACTAAGACATTCTCGTGACAATCCGTGGGTAGGATTTGATGAACTTCACTGGAATTGTAAAACAAATTCTGAGAGCAGTCCACAAATTGGACACATTTCTGAGAGCTCTCTTTCATATAAAAATGTCAGTATCTCAAGCAGGAACCAAACAAGCAATACAACGTCTTTGGCTAATTTCAGGCTTGTTTTATATTTTAGAAAAGATACTGAACATCAGCTTAACCTCTTGAGACCACACTGTCCTCATATGAGGACATCATATTTTTTCCAACAATAATGTGTGTATGTCCTTGTTAGTTCCTCATATGAGAGCAATTGGAAATTACTATTTTGCCAAACTTCTTCTTTGAAGACATTGATCAAGTTCAATAGTTATAGAGTGGTGAGGGACAGAAGCAGTGTGAAGAAATGAGAAGACACACAACATTAATTTTTGGGTCTCAGAATGTTAGCATAGATGGTTTTAACTTATCTTTCAGTACTGAAAATTCTCCTCAGTATGCTCAGGACCGAAGAAACACAACAATCACAGAATTCCCTTATGGTGTGAACTCAATGAGAATCAACCAATAATCTTCATTCATTCATTAATTTTCTAAGCCGCTTAATACTAATTAGGGTCGCGGGGAGGCCCCTCTCAGCTGACTCTGGGCAAGGGTGGGGTACACCCTGGACAGCTTGCCAGGCCATCACAGGGCCAACACTCGCACAGCCATTCACACACACTCACACCTAGGGATGATTTGGAACAGCCAATTAGCCCACCGTGCATGTTTTTGGACTGTGGAAGGAAGCCGCAGGAAACCCACACAAGCACAGGGAGAATATGCAGACTCCACACTCTTCCACTTTTTTTTTTGCCTATAACAACCCTGATGGTTTTTACCTTTTCTAGGCACTTGGATATTCAAGCATTCCTGCAAGGGGGGCAGCCGTAGCTTAATGGTTAGAGAAGTGGCTTTGGGACCGAAAGGTTGCTGGTTCCTGAACCAGCAGGAAAAATGTGTGGCGGTGGGAGAGTGACCTACACCTTCCCTTCCTCCACCTTCATAGCTGAAGTGCCCTTGAGCAAGGCACCTAACACCCAACTGCTCTCCGGGTGCCCCAGTGTATGTGGCAGCCCACTGCTCCAAGTGTGTGTGCTCAGTTTGGATGGGTTAAATGCAGAGGCAATTATTTCCCTTGTGGGATTAATACAGTAAATCAAAATAAAAATGAAAAAAAAAATAAGGTGCTGCCCATGTCGCTCATATCTGAATTTGCCATGCTTTTGATTACTGTGTTACAGAAAACTACAAATTCTGCCAGTTGCACAGAACTTGGTTCCATTTACACACATGAAAATTCAGCATTCACAGACTATGGTTTATAAGTTCACAGCTGATAAGAGGTGCAATATCATGGCATTTTTCGGGTAGAAATAACTCAGTGAGATTTCTTTCTGAATTTAAAGTGTAGTTTGACATGTTTGTCGGAACTCTTAAAATGTTTAATTTATCATGATGTTCATTTAATATATAATGTCAAGTTTAAAATCCCTAATAAAGAATTAATGAACCAGGAACATGTATAAAGCATGAACAATTCATAACTGACAGCAAATAATGATGCATGCTACCTAACAATAAAAAGCCCTTTGCACTTTGAAATTATACTGAAATGAGGACATGTCACAATGTGATTTTTTTCTCTTTATATTATTAATGGCTTTTACTTTTTATATTAAAACGGCTAAATGATAAGTGAGAAAAAAATCTGCACATTTTACATGATTAACAGCTCCGGATTTCTTTTTACATTTTAATTTAAGTGTAGAAAGTATGTTACTGATTAAAAGTTTAAGAACACCCCCAATTTAAAATTTAAGTTATTCACGTCCAGGGAATGGCCTGAAAAGAAACAAAAATAAGCAAGAACTACCTTAGAAGAAAAGAACAAGATGGTAGGCTTAAAAAGTATATCACTCCGATCTGTACTTCTTTTTTTCTTCCTGCAATAAATCTTTTTTTACATGGCAGACTGTAAACAAGATGTGTGAACTTTGAGTGTGGCTGCCTTTTAAAACAGAACCAGGAAAAATATATGATTTTGTTTGGTTAAAGCTATCCCTCACCATAGCAGCTGCATACCAGTAAAAATAAATTGGACAGTCATTTGAGATCTAGGACATACTATATAACAATTTGTAATTGTGATTGTTAATCATTTTGAGAATGGGTTAGTCCTGAAATTTACACAGACAGCTATGCCTCATGTCTTAGGTATACAGCATAGAGCACTGATGCCCAGGTTTGTTTTACAATCAAGCAACATTTCAACATTTCGCACATTTCCAGTTTATTCTGTCTTCCAGTCCCCTTTTATTCTGTTATCTAAACTATTCCCAACTGTCCCTTGTACATCCACTAGCCCAGTGGTCTCCAACCCTTTACCTGGAGATCTACCTTCCTGTAGTTTTATCTCCAACCAGAATCTTACACACCTCGTTGACCTGCATAAGAACTTCTTCTAGGTAGTAATCAGGTACTCAGGTGTGCATGATTAAGGTTGGAGCCAAAGTCTTCAGGAAGGTAGATCTTCACATTTTTTCACATGGCTATTTTGTTGATTTTTTTGCTTGTCAGACATCGTTCTTATTTGTTAAATGTAAACCTTTCACATTATTAACTTTGTCAATTTGTTGGATGTAGTGCACATGAAAGTGACTGCAGCCTTCCTACACTTGGCTTTTTAAAAGGATTGAGTTGGTCTCTACAGTTTACATAGTTCTAATTACTAAATTACTATGAATTATTGTGTTTAGTGGTACTGATATATCATGCCCAAGACATGAACTGATTTGTAGAAGAAGAAAATGGGACAATGCATGAATGCTTCCAGCTATGATGAATAACAGGCAGGACAGCTACATGACTCGATTTAAAAATGGTATAAAAAAAGAGCAATGTGTAAGTATATGTTTATGAAATTGCAATATACAATAGTCCTTCCTTGGACCATCTTTGCTATGCATTTACCACTGCATACCAGAAACCCTCACAACATCTGCCATTTTGGATATGAATAGACCCAGGAGTTTATTCATCACTTTGGCCAATGTCAAAGTCAGTCATATTTTTGTGAAGCTGTTTTGTTACTATATGTACTGTTTAAAGCTATATCTATCTATCTATCTATCTATCTATCTATCTATCTATCTATCTATCTATCTATCTATCTATCTATCTATCTATATATAAATAAATAATTACACACACACACACACACACACACACACACACACACACACACTGCCTAATCCAAGATATCTGCTCATATAATGTGACCTGAACATCAGTCTTTATTTTTATTTTTTTCCACCAAATGCAATTTTATTAAGAAACTGGATGTGCTGGTAACGCTGGCTTTTGTTAGTTCTGCTAGCAAACTGGAACTGCCGCGAATTCCAGTTTTTCAGTGTCGACTAATGCCACAAACAGCAACAAACTATAGAATAAAAATAGTTGATAGTAAGAATATAGAATTAATTTTTTTATTTTTAGGAATTAGAAATATTCAGTGTCATATTTCACTATGTGCAAAATGGACATTCATGACAGTAACACTTTATATAGTGATTTATTCATTATTATTTGTTGTTATTTTTCTTAGGCTTTTGAAAAAAAGCTAATCAGATATACAGAGTATGTCAATCATCAATATTTATTTACATTCATTACTATTAATTCAAATACTATCAATTCAGTTGAAAAATCATTTCGAATACTACTTTGTGTCAAACATGATTGGCACATAGTTCTTACTTTGCAGCAAGATATGGTTGGATATATCTATGAAACAAGACAGACAGAACAACTAAAAGTGTCATTCAAATTATTTTGAAATTAGAGTTTCCAAGTACAGTACAGGCTTAGTGCATACTGATGTAAAACATTATTGTTCTTTTAATTGCCATTTATAACTGACATTGTGGACTTGCATTGCAACTCACTTGTCAAGAACATCGAGTCCCTTCCGAAAGTAATCTGTGATTACCTGATGGTGAGGAGGATTCAAGAGAAGGGGAAACCCCACTCATCAGTGTGTATGCCCCAAACATGACCTTCACCCAAGAGCTGAAAGAACTGTTCTGCCAGAAGCTCACCTGCTTGTTACGCACAGACCCAAACAAGTACAAAATTCTGCTACTTGGGAACTACAACATTTGTGTAGCCAGGGACTCTCATTCATAGCTGGGCGTCATCAGATCACATGGAGTAGGACAGATAAACTTAAATGGTCATCTACTTCTAACATTCTGTGCTGAACATGGTCTGACGATTACCCTGTTTGAGCTACCAGACATCCACAAGGAAACCTGGATGCACCCCCATTCCAAGCACTGGCAGCTGATTGATGATGTGATTACCAGACACTGGGACATCCAAGATGCGAACATCACAAGGGAAATGACAGGACGGATTGTTGGACTGACCATCTACTGTTGAGGACCAGGCTGGCATTTTCCATTGCCAGCAGTCAGAAAGCAAACAACAAGAAAAAGTTAGATGTTCAGAGACTATCTAAGCTGGGCGTGAAAGCAAACCTTGTGACTGGCTTTGCAAACCAGCTTGAAAGTGTGCCAACTGAAATTGACCTAGACAAACTGTGGACCAGTTTTTGGACCACAGTGTATGACTCAGCAAAGCTCACACTTGGACACCCGAAGAGGAAACATGAGGATGATACAGCATGGTGTTGCAAAATGAAGTGATGGCCTTCCTTTGAGATCTATTTTACTCTGTACAACCACCACCACCAAAGCACCCCCAGACCATCACATTACCCCCACCATGCTTGACAGATGGCGTCAAGCACTCCTCCAGCATCTTTCCCTTTATTCTGCACCTTACAGTTGTTCTTTTTGTGACACAAACATCTTTAACATAGATTCATCTATCTATAGCACCCCTCTACCACCTGATCTTTAGCTGTCCAATGTCTGTGTTTTGTTGCTCGTCTTAATCTTTCCCTTTTACTGACCAATCTCAGATATGGCTTTTTCTTTGCAACTTCTGGAGTTGTCTCTTCACTGCTGAAATTGAGACTGGTGTTTTGCAGGTACTATTAAATGAAACTGCTGATTGAGGATCTGTCAGGCATCTCTTTCTTAAATTAGACACTCTGATGCACTTGCTCAGTTGTGCACCAGCGCCTCAGGCTTCTCATTCTATCCTAAATAGGGCCAGTTTGCACTGTTCTTTAAAGGGAGTAGTACACACCATTGTATGATATCTTCAGTTCCTTGGCAGTTTCTCAAAACAAATATAGACTTTTTTTTGGCCATTCTGAGTCTATGATCAAACCCACAAATGCTGATTCTCCAGATACTCAAACAACAAAAAATGACAATAGTATTGCTTCTTTAATCAGCACAACAATTTTTTGTTGTGCTGACATGATTGCAAAAGGGTTTTCTAATTATCAGTTATGCCTAAAATAGAGTTTTATATTGCTGGCTAACATAACAGGAACAGCTTGCAGTTTTCCAGAGTGGAGAGGCAAAAATGTACTCATGACATGATAATGCGATTTTCATGTAAGGGGAAGTCAAACAAACCTCCTACTCTGTATCCAGTGAATCGACGATTTAACTTCTATTTTATGTAATTGAACTAGAGCAGTATGTAGCAGTGCAGACTCACAGCTTCACAATTCTTGTTTGATCCTGAGCTTGGTTTAGTATATACTTTTGCATATTTTAAGTGCCCTCAGGATATGCCTTCTTTTTGCCTCCTAAAAACATATTAAACATGCTAAAACAGGTTCTGAGTGAGAATGGGTGTGCATGGTGCTCTGTTACAGACCACTGTTGGTGTGATAAGTTCCTAAACTGTGACCTGAATATCAAAGTACTTCATGAGGATTTATAAACAAATGAATTCCTTACATGAATAAATCCAATTCATTGTCTGTGTTTCCTCATGTCATGATTATTTAATATGTTTAATATTACAGGCGTAACCAGCAACATGCATTTAGGAACTCAGCAATAATTTATTTATTTTTTTCAGATTGACTTATTTGTGTTTGTCATACTGTATACTGTGCCATACTGGGTGTACAATAGAAAATCTTTTGTAGAGGTAATTACTTGGCACTGGTGAAAAAGACAGAGATACAGTAGGGCTACATGGGCATACTGGATTTGGTTTAATTGAAAATAAAACGACTCAACCTGACTACCTCATCCCAACATCCTGAGTAAGCACACTACGTAAGACTAAGGTTTATTGATTTATAATTTAGGTGTCTGTTGTGAAAAATTACCTTACTGCGAAATCAGCTCTGTTTATTGTACAAAGTGCTTGGTGCAGTGTAAAGTTAGACAGACCCTGAGAGATAACAAAGATCACAAAAGAAAGAGAAATAATCTTTATTGATTCTCTTAAATCATGCTATTTAATTAGGGTATTGGCTGAGAAGTGGGATATTGTTAATAACAGATTAACATGAAAAGAGCACCATAGGGTGGAACAATGTATTCGTTAAGTAGAGATTTGAAATAGGTGAGTTCTTTACCTGTTTTCATGTTGTCTCCACAGTATAAGTGTCATTACATACTGTTTTATTTAGACTCTGAGAATAAAATGGTGAAAATGAAATGTGCAATCATGTTGATATGCTGGTACACACTGCATAAATAAAAACAGTGAATTTTTTTTTTTTTTTTTTACACGTTTGTGTCAGATGGAAATGTGTCAGCTTAAACTTAGAGTCATGTCTTTTGTTGTTATTTTTTATCCAAGTGAACTACTTCTATTAATACAGAGATAAACTGTCAAGACTACAGTTAAGTATGGGTCAAAAAGGAGGATTATACTGTATACATTGTGTTTTTTAAGGTTGTGTTAAAAGCATGATATAACAGCTTTGCTTTAATCAGATGAACAGAGGCCTTGAGCACATTTATACATACACTATATACATACAGAGAGAAGAATGAATGATGGACAAAAGGACAGAATGAGTTCTTCTCTCTGCATGTATATAGTGTATGTATAAATGTGCTCAAGGCCTCTGTTCATCTGATTTTTTCATTTTCTGAAGCGCTTAATCCTTATTAGGGTTGCGGGGAGGCTGGCGCCCATCTCAGCCGGCATTGGGCGAGGGCAGAGTACACCCTGGACAGCTCGCCAGGCCATCACAGAGCAGAAACACGCTGACCGCTATGACTCTTGACAAAAATCAGCAATGGTTGCTTTACATGCCTCTCACCATAGACAGTGAGAGACAGGGCTGGCCTTTGATAACCCAGTTAGCTGCACTGGGGGGACAGCAGTGTCATCCCGTTGATAGTGGGGCTTGAACCCCCGAACATGGAATCAGTAATCCAGCAGCCTACCACCGGGCCACCACATTTTGTCCAGCAGTGTGTTTCCAAGTGTGTATTCATGAACCTTGAAGTGTCGATTGCGCTCAATGATGTTTGATTGGCTAAATGCACCCTTAATTCCCTGCTTAACCCAAGAATTACTGAAAATTCTGTTGAAAGGAAACTTATTATATCGCAGCATGCATCCTCTCTCTTTAGAATTCCTTTTTTGAGGAGTAAAAAAATAATCTCACCATTTATGGTTTCCGTCTTTCCTTTTGTAACTAGATGTTACTATGTAACACTTTATATACTGTGATAATTAAATTATGATATACTGGACATATTTTTGCCCCTTGATTTATTTTTAAATATTCTTTGATATCAAGATTAAAATCACATTTGTTTATGAAAAATCAATGTTCCCATTAAAGCCCTTGTCACATATTGACATATTGTCAAGTGTAAGTTAACTGCATGCTGGTATAAGTCGTAGTACGGCGAGGTCGTGGAAAAATTTTGTGCATGTACAAAATTTACATACGCTCTGCATACACTGACTATAAGTCATAGATAAGCTGCCATAAGTTGTAGGTAAGTTATGCGATCGTTGAATATAATGTCTAGCGTACTTTGTAGCTACATATAACTTATACCAATGAATGCCTAGCGTGTTGACAGCGCTTAGGGCAGAGCATGGCAACCCGCGACAATGGTGCCGCGTTCGGCTCTTTTATCCCTCTGCTGTGGCTCCCGTGGCTTATGTTGCTGCCAGACAAGTGACTCCATTTGACCCCCAGTAAGCGAGCAATGGGATCTATGAATAAAAAAAGTTTCTGAAGGAAAAGGAACGTTGAATGCGTCGAGGACAGATTCATTGCTTTCACTACTGACAAAACTGGTTTATACGCCCATAATATGCTAGCTGTAAGTTAGAAAGACATTCAGTAAGTTCTGTGGTCGTCCATAACACGTCAGGTACGTCTACATACGTCAATATACGCTGGAGATAAGTTTAATATAAGTTAGCTATAGGTTTTTGATAGATTCTGGAGTTACTAATTTACTAAGTTACTAATAAGCTATGTATATATTCAAAACTGGAATAATATCGATAGTTCAGTGTATGCCAGCATTTTATAGAAATTTGTCATACGTCGCATAAGTTCTGCAAATTGTTAATATGTGACAGGGTCTTAAGGAACTGAAGTCTTATCTAGGAATTGGAGTTTGAAGTATAGGCTTGTGTGTAACTGAGATCAGTCGCTGTAAGTCAGTAATCAAGTATGTTTGAGTGGCAAAGTGAATCTGCATGGGAGTTTTCAGTAGCCATGTTTGTAGGCCACTATCTAGGGAAAACTCAGCCTTTCTCAATATCAAGTTGGCCAAGTTCGTACTCCCATACATATGAAAACAAACTTATCGAGTTTGACTCTGGAGTACAAGTAAGGATGGGAGAACACTTTGGCATTTGTCATTTGGCATTTGGAACAGCAGTGTACTTAATGTCATATCCATTTCTGTTACCCTCACAGCAAAGTATATTTACAATAAAACGATATATTATACAAAACAAACCTACACCTTGTCATTTCATTTTAAGATATAATTTTTTTTTTAATAAATATTAATAAATAGTATCCAAGATACTCCTTGAATCGTGATTAAGGGGTTTGCATGTCCTAATGATCCTGGGAGCTATGTTGTCGGGGGCATTACGCCCCTGTTATGGTCACAAGGCAAACAGGTCCTAGGTGAAAGTTCAGACTGAACGCGGTTCAGAAGACCTCTATGAGCAGGATTAATTCAAGAGCACAGTCTCCCTTGCCCGGATGCGGGTTACCGAGGTCCCCCCCCGGAGCCAGGCCTTGGGGAGGGGCTCAAAAGCAAGCGCCTGGTGATCCGGCTTCTGCCCATGAAGCTCAGCCGGGCCTAACCCGAAGAAAAGACATGGGTCTGCCCTCCCATGGACCCACCACCTGTGGGAGGGACTACAGGGGTCGGGTGCAGTGTGAGCCAAGTGGCAGCCGAAGGCATGGGTTCTGCCGGACTCATCCTCAGCTACTGACTCTGGATTTTGGGACATGCCATACCACGCCATTGCACTGAGACAGAGTATACTTTCTGTTGTAGTGCTGTAGAAGTTCTTAAGCAGCTGAGAGGAGAGTCCAGTACATTTTAACTTCCTGAGGAAGAAAAGCCATTGTTGGGCCTTCTTCACCAGGTGTGAGGTGTTTACAGACCAGGACAGATCAGGTGAAATGTGGATTCCCAGGAACTTAATACTGTCCACATGCTCCACCGCCTCCCCATGAATGCAAAGAGGAGCATGCTCTGTCTTCCTGCTCCTCCTGTAGTCCACTATGACCTCCTTGGTCTTGCTGGTGTTCTGAATGAGATTGTTGGTTGAACACCAGTTTATCAGGTGCTGGATCTCCTCTCTGCAGTGGGTCTCATCATTATCCGATATGAGACCCACCACCCAACTTCACGAGCGTGTTTGTGGAGTGGATAGCAGAACAGTCGTGTGTGAAAAGGTTGAAGAGGGCCGGGCTGAGCGCACAGCCCTGTGGTGTTCCAGTGTTAAGGATTAGGGTGGAAGATGTAGAGTTCCCAATCCTCACCACCTGGGGTTGGTTGGTGAGAATTCTCTGATCCAGGAACACACTAAAGCTAACAGTAAGTGCACTTTTTCATTCTCATCAATGAAACCTTCACGACTACATGCTCTCACCCATCTCTCGCATTTCTCTCTGTCTGTTTTTGGCTTCAGGAAAGTCAACTAGCCCTTTGCTTGCATGTATTCATGGTTTGCATATCGACTATCACTACTGTGAAGACTGTAACTACAATGTTTAGTAGTTACTTTTGATGTACTCTGTGAAACATCTGTTAATCTCTATTAACTATTGTGCAGAGAAAATGCCTCAAGCTACCAGTCAACCTGTGTACTGACCTACATTGTTTGTATGAGCTTGTTTACGCATATGCACTGGCATAATCAATTTATATATA
>JBCNYH010000014.1:9250886-9264250 GCA_039654325.1 Tandanus tandanus
CAAACAGACAGTGTTATCTCCTTTTCTATTGTTAGACCATAACATGAAGTACCTGCACCTTCCTGGTTCACAGACAGCATAGAATGATCTCTGAAATATAAAACCATCAAGCAAAAAACTCCTGTAAGAGAAGAAATAAGGGTGTTAAGACTATATATCTCAGTCAAATCATCCAACCATCACAGTGTGAGGTAACTAGGATGTTACAGGTTTTCTCATTCAGTACTTCTGCATTACAAAATGTAGAGTGGAAGAAGTGAAAATGCTTTGCAGGAAGCAGCTAGGAAAATCTATTTCTCTTTTGGCTCTTCTGCTTCAACACAATGCCAGTAAACTGCAATACATGCAAGCTCCTAAATGGATTATTTAAGGGATTAATCATAAGCGGAATGAGAGGATTAATGTTGTAACTTTAACGTCAGTTGAGAATGAAAAATTGACTCTGAGTAATTCTCAATTGGAAGGCAATGCTTAGTTACAAAATAGGAATAAAACCTTAAAATGCATAATGTTATGTTAATAATAAAGCCCTGAAATGAGGCAACTCACTTCCATCAAACTCAAATTTCAATAGATGAAATGGGAGCACATTTCATTTTTGTGCAAAGCCTCTGTTTTATTAAAAAAATTAAAATAATTAAATGAAAACAGCACTGACATTGAAAAGCTCAGCCATCACAGCAATTACAACACAATATTAACCCTCTACTGTATACACCCCAATAGAATAATATAACACTGCAGCATTTCACTAGTCATCTTGTAAACAAATATGACAATTACAGTTTGTTTCCTGTGAAATAAAATGTAATTGTATTTTAATATAAAAAAAAAGTCTTAAAATGTGGGTTTGTAACATCCACTAAAATATAAATATACCTAAAACACCTAGCTTTACATAGGCCCTAAACCTCATTGCCAGGTCCACTGTGGGCTTGAGTTTGAAACAACACTGCAAAAGTATTTATTATATTTTATGTCTTTTTAATATGTTAAAATAGTATTTATTACATATTTTGTACATAATTAAACACTGACCTACGGTAATTATCAATCTCCCCAACTTTGAACAGAGTTCACATAGACTCTAGCCTCCTTGTGACCCTAGTAGGTTTAAGCAGTTCGGCAAATGAATAGATGAATTAATTCATTAATGATTTACATTTAGCATTTGAATAATTAAAAAGAGAAAAGTATATAATTTTACATTTACATTCATATAAAGTGTACATTTAATATCGAAATATTATATTACCATATAAAAAGTCAGCACAATGGTGTAGTGGTTAGCACTGTCTTATCACATCATGAAAGTTCTGGGTTCGAACCTCAGAACCAAATTGGGCCTTTCTGTGAGGAGAAGCAAGATTTACACGATTACATGGATTTCAACTAGGTGTTCCAGTTTCCTTCCACATTCCAAACACATGCAGGTTACACTACTGGCTACTCCAAAGTGCCCATAGTTGTGAATGATTGCTTGTCTCTTATATACCCCGCCTCCCTCCAAAAGTCAGCTGGGATTGGCTTCAGCTTTGCAACCCCAATGGCTAAGTAATATATAGATAATGGATGAGTGGATTATCATATAAACACATTATCTACAATAATGAGTAATTTTGAAGTCTTTTTAAAATAAAATAAAAATAATGTCACTTGTACATAATTTTACTTCTAAATATATGAAAATAAATGATGATTAATGATGAAAAATTGATACCCATGAAAAGGTTAAACTATTTTCATCCCACCATCTTAGTGAAAAGGGACTTTTTGACTCTCTAATCCACTCTCTCTTTCTTGTACACACACAAACACACACACACACACACACACACACAGTCTCTCTCTCTGATCTACAAACAAAAGAGAAAAAAAAAAACCAGTTTTCAAATTATATGGTGATTTATTGAAGGACAAAAACTCACCAACACCTATATCACCCATGTGAAAAATTAATTGCCTCTAAAATCAATACTTGGTTGTGCCAATTCAGCAGCAACAACTGCAATCAATTGCTTCCAGCAACAAGAGATCAGCCTTTGGCATCACTGTGAAAAAGAATTTTTGGCCGACTCTTTTCTACAAAACTGCATATTTTGTTTACTCAGCTTGCCTTTTGTATTATACTAAATTAGTTTGAAGATCAGAAACAATTAAGTGATATGAATAAACAAAAAGAGAGGAAATCAGAAAGGGCCAAAAAACATTTCATAGCACTGTATTTCCCTGTACACAAACAGACTTTTTAATGAGAAAATGCCATTGCAGTAATTATTTTTCCTCCATTGTAAGAATGGTTTATATGGTTTCTCCACTATTCTCTAGAGTGGAACACCTCTAAATTATGATTGGTTGCTGCTGAAATGCATCACAGCTCATTACCATAAAGATGACCTGATTTCAACTTTCCTTTGATGCCTCCACTGTTCAAAATGTGCCACGAGTGCTTGCCACTGCTAATCCTAATCCACTCAAGATAAATGTAGAATTGCCTACTCTGTATTTCTTAATAGGTCATTATTTTTCTGACTGAAGTGACATTTGAGAGATGCGTTTATCCTGAATGACTTACATTACATACATCATTTGAAGTCTGAAGCATTAACAAATACAGTACCTAAATAATTCAAAAGGAATCTTTTTTTGCTCACATAAAAGGGTATACGCTTGTAACCCTTTTTCTCATAAGATGTGTAAATTGGGTCTCTGGGTTACTGATCAGAATGACAGCGGTCCAAGCCCCAGTACCACCAAGCTGTCCTTGAGCAACACTGATAAGTGACTGATAGTATAACACAGAGTTTCAGTTGGTTTAACATAGGTTTTGGCTGTTAATTGTTGTTATCAAATAAGATTGTGGGGGGGGGGCAAGTCAGAGGTGTACTATCTGAAACACAAGGTAAATGTTCAAATCAAACTCGTGCTCCCACACCCACTTGAACGCACCACTGCAGCAGTTGGAGTTGAAGCAAACTCACCACCCATATCCACTTCGGTGACCAGCTAAAAAAAGGACATACCCTGAGGAAAAAAAGACCTTATGATGCTATCTATAAATCCAGTCGATCTGCTCATGTTGATGTACTCATTGTTGAGATGTCAAATAGCTATGCATTTAATTCCAACCAAAGGGAAGATACGTGATCTGAATGTGGAAGAGTTTTTGATGTTCCGTGTAGTTCATCTCACATTTGGCTACAATTCTGTGTCACAGTGACCATGCTGTTTACACTTAAGCGATTTAAAACACAATGAGAAAATATTGCTTTGATAAGATAAGTACCTCAATCTAATGGCTACAAACAACCCTTCCTACAAAGTAAGGCCCATCCTGAGTCCACTGAATCAGCCTTAAAAATAACACCATACTCAAATTGCTTATTGGTTGACAAAATTTGGGGGCAGCCATAGCCTAATAGTTAGAGAAGCGGCTTTGGGACTGAAAGGTCACTGGTTTGATTCCCGAACCAGCAGAAAAATGTGTTGGTGGGGAAGTGAGCTGCACCGTCCCTTTCTCCACCTTCATGGCTGAAGTGCCCTTGAGCAAGGCACCTAACCCCCAACTGCTCTCTGGGCGCCCACAATGTGTGTGGCAGTCCACTGCTCTGTGTGTGTATGCTCACTGTTTACTTATGTGTGTGTGCTCACTTTGGATGGGTTAAATGCAGAGGCAATAATTTCCCTTGCAGGATTAATACAGTATATCAATACCAGAAAGCAATATACCTTATTGTGGCAAGCATGGCTGTAAACAATCCACCAGTGGCAAACCAATCACCTCACTTTTCACCTCTCCTCCTGGATAAAATGACAATATTTAAGTTATATGTGGCACTCTGAGACAGTGCCGCCTGCATGATGTCCATTTAAAACATTTGAAGATTGCATTTATTTATTTATCTATTTATTTATTTATTTATTTATATATAGTGAAAGGATAACAATGTTATAATAATAGCAAGTGATAAGTATGCTAAGGTAAACAGTAAACAGGTGGAACGAAGAGAAAGAAGCCTAAGTTCCATAGCTCATGTGTACCTGCACATACAACCTCAACATGGGGTTCATGGATTGTGATCTTCTTGTGCCCCATCAAGATATGGGGCAATATGCACAGATCCTACAGTATGCACTTTTTGCATGTTTAAGACATAGCTATTGTGTCCCTGCTCTGACACGCTGTATGCTTTTAAAATGAAAATGTATTTATTATTATTTTTCTTCCCCTTTAACTTGCTGGATGATATTGCAAAAATGCTTAAAATGAGTAAAACTGGAGCTGTAAAGAACTCATTATCTTAAAAACTTTGTACAAATGTACACTCTTTGTTGTTTGTCATGGTACTTTAAAGTGGAATCTTTCACCATGATGAACCCTTAACACCAATCACAGCGTCACCTCTAGAATACTCTGGGGATTACTTGAACTTTTCCCTCCGCCCTGCATGCCCCTAATTATTTTTATTATTATTACTTTAATCACAACAAGCTTCCTCTCAGTGTCGTCACACTGGCTGAGAATGTCATTGATTTGAAAACAACCCATGGTTGGACTGGCCAAAATATGACAGGCTGTTTAAAGTATGCCTAACATGTTCTTTCCTCTCCCTCTGCTCAAATAATTATATTAGTTACATAGCCTATCTTTATCCAATAGCCTATAATGAGCCTAAAATCTTTTAATGAGGACATGCTACAGACTCTCCAGGAAGGAACACAGGAAAGTCAGCATGTGGCCAGTACTCTGCTTACTGAGTTTACATTATCACATTGGATTTTGTTACCTTTTTTATATCATCATCATCATCATCATCCTGCAAAACTGGGGTGTAGTTCACCGTTTTAAAAAGTGCTCAAAAACTCAAATGCATTTCCGGTGGGGGTTGTACTCCGCTAAGGCTGTCCTTTGTCACCGGTCCTGTTCATAATTTTTATGGACAGAATTTTTGGGCGCAGCCGAGGCATTGAGGGGTTCTAGTTTGGTGGCCATAGGATCTTGTCTCTGCTTTTTGTGGATGATGTTGTCCTTTTGTATTCATCAAGCCGGGACCTCCATTTCTCGTTGGAGTGATTCGCAGCTGAGTGTGAAGCGGCCGGGATGAGAATTAGCACATTCAAGTCCGAGGCCATGGTTCTCAGCCAGAAAAGGGTGGAAAGCACCCTCCGGGTTTTGAATGAGGTTCTGCCCCAAGTGGAGGAGTTCAAGTATCTCGGGGTCGTGTTCATGAGTGAGGTAGGGATTGAACGGGAGATTGTCAGTGCGGCCTCTGCTGTAAAACGTCGTGGTGAAGAGAGAGCTGAGCCGAAAGGCAAAGCTCTCAATTTACCAGTCGATCTACGTTCCTACCCTAACCTATGGTCACGAGCTTTGGGTAGTGACCGAAAGAACATGATTGTGGATATAAGTGGCTGAAATGAGTTTCCTTCGCTGGGTGGCAGGGCTCTCCCTCAGAAATAGGGAGCGAAGCTCGGCCATCCAGGAGGAACTCGGAGTAGAACCACTTCTCCTCTGCGTTAAGAGGAGCCAGTTAAGGTGGCTTGGGCATCTAATTAGAATGCCTCCTGAATACCTCCCTTTTGTGGTGTTTCGGGCATCCATCATGAAAGAGACCCCGGGGTCGACCCAGAACACGCTGGAGGGATTGTGTCTCTCGGCTGGTCTGGGAACGCCTCGGTGTCCCCCACTGGAAGAGCTGGAGGAAGTGGCTGGGGTGAGGGACGTCTGGACCTCATTGTTTAGGCTGTTGCCTAAGCATAAAACTATAAAAGCAAGTGACAATGTGGAGCCCTTTTTGATACAATTAAGCAGATTGATGGGCATGAAGGCAGGCACTATTACTGTTATATTCTATCACATGTATGTCATTAAGCAGATGCTCTTATCCCAAACAACTTTTAAAAATGAAAGGCTTTATAGCAGTCAGCCATTATATTAATACCACCTGACTAGTCTGTGATTAGGTAGCCCTATACGTGGCAAGCTGTAATGCACTGTGTGTTTTGACAACTTTCTATCATAGCCAGCATTAACAGTTTTAACAGTTTGTGCTACAGTAGCTCTTCTGCAGGACCAGACTAGATGTACTACATGCTTCAACTAGTCTTGGGCACACATGACACTCTCACTGTTTGTTCTTCCTTGGACATTGGCCAATGCAGCTACTAACCACCTGGAGGTTTGGAGATGAACAGACCCAGTCATTTATTCATCACAATGTGGGCCTTATCAAAAACAATCAGATCCTTACACTTGCTCAGTTTTTCCTGCTTTCAACATATAAGCTTTGAGAACTGTTCACTTTCTGCTTGATACATTCTTCTTGGCAGGTGCCACTGAAACAAGATAGTGTTATTCACTTCACCTGTCAGTGCTTATAATGTTTTATTGTTATGGCTGATCAGTGTATATTTTCATTTATCTTGCTAAATGGCCCAGTAGTGACAACTTGGCAATTTTGTGATTTAAACCTCAGTGATCTATTGCCTTAACCAGTGGACTACCACTGCTCTAGCAGCCATCCTTCACCACAAAAAGGGCATTTTAATGCAGTGTCCAACAGTTTTCTTGGGCAAATGTGGTTTCTTTGCTTAATACTCCCAGATACAGGGAACAATGGCTAGATGCGGCAATTACAGCTTTGTGCATAGAGACTGGTGCTCCCTCACATGAACATGGGTAACCATTGCCATTAATCCATTAATCCACTTAATTATTATTTACTTATAGTCTGCATAACCATACATGTCCTATACTCTCTTTCTCTGTTAATTATCCTCTGTAGTTAATGACTGACTGGTCTACTCTGTTGGACTTTTCAGTCCTTCAGTCTTAAATCTTTTATTTATTGATTTATTTTCTTTGTCATAAAATGACACACCTGTTTCTGTAGAGCCGACATTTCCTTGCCAGCCAATTTTTTTGTTTTGTTTTGTTTTATTTAAATATTTTTAGTTGGCTTCATAGGGATGTCAAGTGTGTCTTGTTGTGTTTCCACAATTGTTCCAATGATTCATCAATAACCACCTGCCACAGCCCCAGTGAACGCTACAATTCACCTCACTCCAGTTCCCACCATGCACCTTACCACCCTCTGGCATATTCATCACATGACTCTGAGCACCCCTGTCAAGCAAACACACCTAATTAACTCACACAGTGTATAAGCACTCTCAACACCACACCCCTTTGTCACTACAACACATGATTACATCCACAAAGGCCAGTTAAATATTTACTGTACAAAAGGAAGCTTTATGATAACTGTGCCGAGAAGTACCATAGGCTTCTCTGAGCTTAGAGGCAAATGGAATGAACCATTACACAGTGGAAACGTGTATGTGATCAGACGAAAGATTATTCCAAGTGTCTTTTGGAAAAATAAATTGAATGCCATGTGCTCTGTGGTATGGGATGGGGTTGTGTCAGTACCCTCGGCAAAGGTAACTTACATTTCTGTGGTGGCTGCAGTAATGTAGAAAAGTACAGTGGTATTTTGGAGTAACATCTTTTCCAGAGACACACATGTATATTTCAACAAGACAATGAAAAACCACATTCTGCACACATTGCAGAGGGATGACTGCAAAAGTAGACAGCGCAGGTGCTGGACTGACCTGTCCGTAGTCCTAATCCCTCCCCAATAGAGAATTAAAAAAATAAATGTGACAAAGACTGTACTGTTGCACACTGTGAGATCTGTTTGCAAGAAGAATGGAACAAAATAACACCTAAAATGCTTCATCACTCTGTGTCTTCTGTTCCCTAACTAGTGCTGTGAGAAGGAACAGCCATATTACAAAGTGCTAAATTCTTTACTGTCCAAACCTTTTAAGTGCATTAATCAAAATTGACATAAGTGTATATAAGTCAGTAAAGTATATGGCATATCAATAGCGGCATGTGACTTAAAAAGTTTGGGAACTGCTGATGCATGGCAACAGTCTTAAAATCTTCCATGCCTAAGGCCAAACCAATAAAATAATGAAATGAAATCTATTCACCACAATGTTCTTTTAAATAGTTACAATATTTTGGGCACATTTCAGCATAGGAGAAGCAGAAATTAAAAATGGGATGGGTTAGCATTATGAAACTTGGTGTATGGTGCTTTAAAGCAAACAGCCCTGTACTTGACTAAAATATAGCCAAGTAAGCTGTTTTATACACCCTGATATGACACATTAACAGATTTATCAAGCATACAATAATTTATCTAATAATTTATCTTATTAAACAGAAAGGCAACACAGAGACCAAAGGACTACTTAAAGTACACGGTGCAGAGCTGGGCTTTATGGAGGAGTGGCCAGAAAAAAATAAGAAAGCATGTTTAGAGTTTGCCAAATGTGAGAGACCCCCCAAGCATATGGAATAAGGTCCTCTATTCAAGGAAGTTTAACCTTTTGGCTATCAAGGAAAACGCTATGTCTGGCACAAAGGACATCCCAAAAACATCATCCAAGAACACCATCCTCACAGTGAAGCATGGTGGTGGAACTATCATGCTATGGGGATTGCTTTTATCTGCAGGGAAAGTGAAACTTGTCAGAATTGAGGGAATTATAGATGGAAACTCTTGAAGGAGTTGGAGCAGATTTGCTTTGAAGTATGGTCAAACATACCAATTGCTAGATATGCCAAACTTATAGAGACACACCCCAAGAGACTGGCTCTTTAAAGTTCCTTCTTTGCCTCACAATACTAAATATTTTTATTAATTAAAAAAAAAAAAAAACCCTGGGGGTGGGGGTGGAGGAGTGTACTTTTGCAAGCCGTGTACACACAAAAAAAGAGTCTCAATATTTGTCCCAAGCACCTATTTATATTACTGTAACAGCTTAACGTTGTTTTATTTGAAAGGGACTACACTAATCACACTACAAATCCAGTTTAGTCGCCTCTTAAAACCTACATATGCTACCTCACACTTCACCAGACCAAAATGAGAAAAGTATAATAAAGAGATACAGACACAAGGTAAAAAATAAGGATGGGGAAGTGTGTGTGTGTGTGTGTGTGTGTGTGTGTGTGTGTGTGTGTGTGTGTGTGTGCAGGGAGTTAGCCAGAGGTCTTCAATTTCTGCATCATTGTGACAACATTATATGATGCTGAGCCAACTAACCAACTGGGGCAGCTGCAGCTGGGGACTTGGGACATCACTGTGCGATCAAAGCCCTCCAGCTTATGCAAACTCTATCTCTTTCTTTCACCATCTTTTACAACCATGGTTTCTCCTCACACCTCACAATCAACAATCCTCATTTGCTTTGAGCGCCAAAGACCAGAGGATGTTAGAACAGTTAGAGTGATCATTTCTCATTTCATTTTCCGAACCATTTATTAGGGTCATGGGGAGGATGAAGGTCATCCCAGCTGACTTCAGGCAAATGTGGGGTGCAGTCTAAAATGCTCGCCAGACCATCTCAGAGTCAGCACCCACACACACAAAAAACATCCACGCTTACATTTACATATAACAGTAATCAAGAATATCCACTTAATCTGATGTGACTTTCTTTGTATTGTGGGAGGAAGCCAAAACACTTGGAGGGAACCGACACAACCTTCTCTTAACCTCTCTCTGTCACACACTCTCCCTCCCTCTCTGTGTTTTTCCTGAGGTACACATGCTGCTTCTGGGATGCTGGTGATACTGACCCTCCTGCTTTCTGAGTCCTGTGGTCCATCCTGGTGTGCTGATGCTGGCTGGAGTTCTCATCTTGGAAGCCCCTCGCTCCTGCTGATGCAGATCCATATGAATCTAGATGTGCACTCAGAGATTGTGAAGATGACTTTTCACTGCTGGAAGAGATATAAACTCTTTTGCTAAAATGATTTAGGTTGAGGACTTACAGTTGTGGTATAACCAATGGACTTCATGTTGGACTGTAAAAAAGTGTCTCTTATATGGTTTGTATTTTTATCTGGTTTCACCCAAATGAGAATGGGTTTCCCTTTGGAGTCTGGTTCCTCTCAAGGTTTCTTCCTCGTGTCAACTGAGGGAGCTTGCTCATTACAGATATGTGGGGTTTATAGAAGAATTTTTTTAATTTATTTTTAAATTTGTTTTTTCTATGTAAAGCTGTTTGTGACAATGGCAGTTGTAAAAAGCGCTATACAAATAAAACTGAATTTAATTGAACTGAACGAGCACAGGGAAACCATCCAAATTCAGGACCTTCTTGCTGTGAGGCAGAAATGCTAACCACTATGTCACCTTGCCATCCACAAAGAAAAAAAAATTTCTGAAACGAAACAAACAGCAAGACTTCAGGTCTGTAGACAACCAAGTGCAGTCCAGACATTTTTGTTTCATGTTATTTTTTTTCCTCCCAGCTCTGTAACTCAAAAGCAATGTCTCCTTTGGGGAAATGGGGGACAATCCAAAGACTAGAGACATACTCTCTTTCTTTCTCCTTCTTGCTCTTTGCTTCTGGGCAGTCAACCTACAGTATAAAAATGCCTTGTCCTGGCACATTCAACCTCATAGACACTAATTCTGCCATTACTCTCAATAAGGGACAGACTGCCTACAGGATGGTTTGGGGAGGGGGCCATTATGGCCTTTTATTGTGGACTGTGATTATTGGACTCTAATGAGAAACCCAGAGGCTGTGGGTCAGGAAAAAAAAAAGCCTGGACATAAGCCCACTGGCAGTGCTTCTAGCATTCGAGATGGACTAACATCAGCCTGCATTCCCATGATAAAGGGTTATATGATTTTATTGTTGTACACCAGATATTGTTACTCTTCTGGCTGGAGGTCAGGCTTCTAAAAAATTCTAAGTGGTAGTCAAAAAGGATTTGAAGGCACAGCTGATTCAATTACACTAAATATAAATTAAATGTAATACATTTTAATTCAATTTATTTTACGACTTATTTTCTAGTGAAAATACAAAAAAAACTACATAAATAAATTTAATCTAAGGTAACTTATTTGCTTGAGCCACCTAGTATCACAATATAGTAAAAGATCTCATATATAAAGCAGTCCACTCATAACACAAGGTATATCTTTAAACAGATATGATTCATACTTTATCTTCATGTCAAGTGTACAAAAGCAATTTGCCACTGGCGAGATCATTTTAATTGTAATAAGGTGAGTGGACATGCTTCTGTAAGTGTACAGTTTTGGAAAACAATGAATTCCCTTCCAAATTACTTTAATGATAACATTTATTAATATTCAGTGTATGAAAAAATACAAATACAAAAACACTGAAAACTAAGCAGACACCAAATATAGATGAATAGAAATCAATTAATTAATTAATTATAGTAGATTACAGCTCTGCTTCTGCCACTATCTTATCTATATGAACTGATCCTCTTCTCGCAATTCTGCACACTTGTGAGAGTGAAACAGCAGTCTTTTTTGAAACTGGTAAATACAAATGGTCAAATGGATTTTAGCAAATTGCAATTTTGAAAAACCCACCTGATATTGAAAATATACACATGTTCGTGTAATAACAGGAGAGTTTGGAAGGCTTGCCTTTTGTTTCACTTTAAGCTTGAATTACTCTTCACTGTCCACAGGGATTTTACACAGTTTGTGGTAAACTTTCCACTGTTTTTCCACGATGTTTCTGCTCTATGTACAGAAGGTATTTGTTCCGTTGCCTCAAATTAACTCACACAAACACACACACACACACACACACACACACACACACACACACACACACACACACACACAAACAGTCTGTTGGGACACTCCTCTACCTACTTTGCACACCTGTGCAATGTCTACCCACTCTTGTTTACAGAACTAAAAGTTCAGGCAAAGTGGATGTTGTTGGAATACAATGTTAGTCATTTCACAGATTTTCAATAGGATTTAATCTGAGTTCATACTGGGCCACATAAGGACAGTCACATTTTTCTCTTTTAGCTACTCATGCATTTCTCATTTGCCCAATGCATTTTTCCTTCTATACTGTAAACAGCCCCAGCCCCTGATGCAGAGAAACACCCCCACAACAGGGTGCCACCACCATGCTTTACTATAGTAATGATGTTCATTGTGTACTTAGCTGTACTTGCCTTCACCCAGATATACCCTTTGGCATTGAGGCCAAAGAGCTAGATTTTGGTCTTATCTGACCATAACACCTTTTTCCATTTGGCTTCAGATTCTTACCATACTCCAGTACTATCCACTTTCCACTGCATTACCATAGACTTTACTGTGCTCAGTATTGATATAGGGATTGATAAAGTCTTTATTTTTTTTTTTTTTTGTACCCATCTCCTAACTTGTGTCTGTATAGAACTTTATCCCGGAGATGTTTTGACAGTTGCCTTGCCACCCATAGTTGATTGATTACTTTCAGTTACACTCCCAAACACTGGAATGCTCTATGAATTGTTCTAATCATTCTAAACTAATCATAATGATTACAGTTAGTCACAGAAATCAATTAACTTGATGTGTAATGGAGAAGGTGATTAGTTGCAGTGAGTGAATTTGCAATATTAATTTTATTTTGTAGTAAGTGAGAAAAAAGAATTTGAAAAATGTACTGGAGTATAAGTACTTTTTTTTTTTTATAAAATCAGTAAACGAATGGAGCAAAAGTAAAAGAGAAAAAAAAAAGAAAAATTAAAGTATAGATACTCCAAAAATACTTAATTACTGTAATGAAGTAATACTACTTACACCACTGCTGAGAACTAAGCAAAACTGAATGAATCCATGTAGATGCAAGACTGGATAAAAAGAAAGGATTGTTGATATCAGGAATAGAATTGCATGAAATGTACTTGTGTTATAGTAATTTTTTACAGACCATTTAATAAGAACATTCCAGTGACAACAAGAGAGGAGCAGGAGGTGTGGACAGATTAATAAAACAAATTATTTGATTAAGATTTACAGATTAATGACAGATTATTAAAAACAAACAATGGGAAAATTACATAAAATGCTTAAAGATGAAACAAGAACATCCAATTGACTGTATAAATTATAGACTTTTATGTCATGAAAAGTCCCTGAGCTTTAAAAGATTACATTGAGACTGAAGGGAATACAAATAGGGTTGAACTCTGGACCAAACCACTGCATGCATGTAGGAGCTATATTACCATTGAACTGTATTTACTGGAACAGTGACTGGTCGGTTTGTATGTTATTTGGAAATGCGACACGGAGCCGCCATATTGGAAACAGGAATATGGTGGTTAGAATGTAAGTGAATGATGGGAGACCACGGCTATCATACTGAAAAAAAGCAAAATCCATGTAGGGAAAAGAGTGTTACACCATAAATTGAAATAATTACCAGAACGTAGAATCCAGAAGAGCTGGAATAACGTTCCACAAGTGAGTTTTAACCTATTAATAGCTAGA